>JAAGNO010004480.1:14687-39863 GCA_033439905.1 Ceryle rudis | reverse complement strand
GCAGGCATGCAGGGGGTTATTTTGTGTTTTTGAAGTCATGTTTGATCAGGGTATTCAGGTGGGGGGGGGGGGTGGGTTAGGTGGTTTTTTTTGTTATGGGTATGGTTGGACTCGATGGTCCTTTCCAACGATGAATATTCTGTGATTCTGTGAACTCAGTCCTGAAAACAGAAGGCTGAGAGGGGATCTTATTAAGGTCTATAAATATCTGAGGGGTGGGTGTCAAGTGGAAGGGGCCAGACTCTCTTCCATGTTGTCCAGTAATAGAACAAGAAATAATGGGTATAAGCTAGAACATAAGAAGTTCCACCTCAACACGAGGAGACACTTGTTTACTGTGAGGGTGATGGAGCCTGGAACAGGCTGCCCAGAGAGCTTGGGGAGCCTCCTGCTCTGAAGACTTTAAAAACCCACCTGGATCTGTTCCTGTGTAGCCTGTCCTGGGTGATCCTCTCCTGGCAGGGGGGTTGGACTCAATCTCCGTAAGTTCCTTCCAACCCCTACCATTCTATGATTCTAGGTACCCATCACAGAACGGCAGTAAGGTATACTAAAGGCAGGGTGGACCTATAGAGTTATTTCAAGAAGCACTGGAGAAATAAGTCCTAGTTATAGCTCTCAACCAGAAGTTAGCTTATGTAGTCTCCCAGAACTGAAAGCCTTATACAGTCTTACAGAAATGTGTTATAAACTGCACTAGAGCCTCGGTTTTCAAAAGCTCTATGTTTTCTAACCTGTGCTGCCCAAGTAGCACGTTCCACAGCTACACAGCTGTCTACACCAAGGACAAAGAGTACCCAAGTGTAAAGTCTCTCTGCTATCTCTGCGTGTCCAGGAAAAACTGAAGTACCTTCTCAAAAATCTCCCAAACATCTGTACTTTATCAACTTTGAATAAATTATTTCCTTCTAGCAGTTATGCCTGTCACATGCTCTCTCTTCTCCTGCTAGTTTGGCAACCTTGCAATTTCCACAGCGTTATGGGATGGATGACATTGAACAGGAGCCCTGTAGATGAAGTTCAACACCCTGCTCAAGCAAAGGCAGCTGCTGCATGTTACTCAGGACTGTGTACAGTCAGGTTTTGACTACAGCCAAGGTGATCTCCATCACCTCTCTGGGCAGCCTCTTTGAGAGCTCTATAACCCTTGTAGGTAAAAAGGTTTGTTTTTTTTTTTTAATATTAAAATGGATTTTCCTGTCACCAGGCACCACTGAAAAGAGCCTGGCACTGCCTTCTTTAGCCCCCTTCATCACGTATTTACATACACTGATAAGATCCCCTGAGCTTTCTCTGCTCTAAACTGAACAGTCCCATCTCTCCTAGCCTTTTGCCATGTGTCAGACACTCCAATTCTTTCATCAACATAATGGCCCTTTGCTGAACTCATTGGTACTGTCCCCTCAGCACCAGACACAGCCTCCAGATGTACCTCACTACTGTTCAGCAGAAGGTAAGGCTCACCTCCTTCAACCTGCTGGCAAAGCTCTACCTAATGAGGCCCAGGATGCTGTTGGCAATCTTTGACAAAAGGGCATGTTGCAGGCTTATGGTCACCTTGCTCCCCTGGACCCTCAGGTCCTTTTCTACCAAACTGCTTTGCAGCTGGCCAGCCCCCCAGCAGAGAGTGCTGCAAGGGGCTTACGCCTCCCCAGGTGCAGGGTATTTCTGAGCTTCATGAAGATGTTGGCCTATTTCTCTAGGCTGGTGAGGTCCCTCTGAACAGTAGTAAAACCATCAGAGGTATCAACCACTTTGCTCAGTCCTGTATCTTGAAATTTTCACGTTCTGAATTTGAAAGCTAAAGCAAAGTTAGATGCACAAACTAGGGGGATGTTCTGTTGAAAAGTAAATCTGTAGTCTGCAGCTTGACATATTTCCCTTCCACACTAACAGAATGTCTTTCACAGCAATGAAATACTTTCTTAAGCTTAGATTCACTCATATAACAACTCAAGTGTAATCACTGGAATAAGATGATGCTGTGAAGTCTCCCTGTGGGTCTAGCTTCCATCTGGGATTTTTGTTTTACATTTTCCAGTTGTCTGTAGAAGGAATATCTGTTATAGACACAGAAGAACTACATCTAGCAACACCCAGTTATTTAACTTAGACTTCTGCTTCGCAGAGAAAGATGTTAGTGGTAATCTAGATAACATTTATTTTATGACCGGCTACAGTATACAGAACACAAAGACTATAAAACACATTCCTATTGCCCAATAAAGCTCTGCGAACTACCTACTCCTTTAAAGAACAGGCAACTTAAAATTTCACCCATCCAGTCTTGATTTTCCCACTCCCTCTTCTATCACTAGTATCTGTCAAAGCTGTCAAATATTCCCTTTCCTGATGCTTCCTAACTTCACAAACTCCTACTGCCTCTAATCTGCAACCATTCCCCTTACATCTGCAGCCATGCATTGCTAGATGTGTATAGACCTTACTTAAGCTATCACTTTTTTTCAAGATATCCAAATATCCATGCATAAGGCTTCCACATTAGCACCTGTCTGCTAAAGGCTCTACAATTCACAAGCTGGAAGTTTTCCCTCTTACACAAGCATGTATAAAAAGCTGCAGTACAGCAACACTGCAGCCCAACCTAAACTCAGGAATGGAGGCTGGGGCAGCCTAAAACCCACTACAGAGCAGAGAATGCCCTATTTAATAATAAGCCACAGGAAGAAAAAAAAAAAGTTATTTAGGCAATCTGTAACAGACAGCAGGATCACCAAATCGCGAGTGTTTTCAGCAATGCAGTGTAACATTCAGCAGGAGGAAACTACTCTGCTAGAATACAGTCCACTTTTCCAATTCACTATTGCCTACAAAGTTTCTTCTCTTTTTTTTTTTTTCCCCACTGTCTTGTGTGGTTGCATAAAATCTTCCTGTGAAACTGAATCTAACACCCCTTCCATCCGCCCATTAATTAAGGAAAAACAGAAATTGTGGAAAGATTGCATTATGTTAAAGCAGAATGTACCAGTTGTATAAGAGCCTTTGGAGAAGTTCCAACTCTATTGAAACTTCCCTCTTCAGAAGAAGGAAAAAAAAAAAGGTCAGAGAAGGCCTAAATTACCTTTCTGATTATGGAAAGGCGTTACACAATTCACATCACACGTTAAAAAAAAGGAAAAAAAAAAAAAGATCCTCAGAAACTAAGTGAGGTTTTACAGAAGCCTGAAGCACTGTGAATTCATGAAAAATGAATTCAACCGTCAAAGCTGAGACTAGGAAGAACTGTTCTACATAACAAAAAAGTTCTCAGCTGCATTATTAAAATCTTTGCTTAAAAGATCAATTTATTCCAAAGGGTTGATTCCCTGCATTAAAAGTGAAAAGACACACGATCTAAAAGGGGTCTCTGTCAAGCACAGTGCCTGTCTGCTAAAACTGCAACTTTGCTATAATTGCAATGCTTATGATCATTTTATGTATTTGTGGTTTTATTTTTATCTAAATGTAGACATAACTGCAAAGAAAATGGCAGAAATGATGACACCAACAAATGACTTGCCTAACTGGAACAGTGGTCGTATTTTTTTCAACACTTTTGATAAAAACCATTAGATTTCATTTACTAACCATTCCATGCCAAAAACTGTAACCCAAAGCACACAATATAAACAGTCCATACCCAGCTTTAATCAAAACACACTCTTCAGTGGCTTCACGTAGATTCCAGCAGACTAATACCAACATGAAGGTAGGTCTAAAAGTAAAAAACCACTTGCCTTTACCTGCCACAATTTCTCCCCCTACCTGGAAGGAAGCCTAAGCCACATACACGACATGTTCTGCACAATGCTCATGTAAGAACCAGCATAAATAAGAACTGAGGCTGATTCCTACACCTCTTCTCCATAAGCATGGAGAAAACCAAAGAATCAGAAGGTATAATATGCTTGCTTCTCAGTACCACATTTCTTCACCCTCCCCTCACTTGTCATGTTCTGCTGAGAAGAGATCAAATGTGAAAATAAAGGAACCGCACACAAGAGGAAAGATTTACTTATTTTTTCCCCCGACTAGACTGTAATAAAACGGAGATATTTGGCTCATGGATTGTGCTTATTCGTAATCTACATGACCAAGAAGTGCAACTTTATTCTTTAAGACCATACTGCCTCACAGTATCTACCATGTTTTCTGATTCCACATAAAAAAAAAAAAGTTCTTATTATTTGTCTTGCCAGTTTTCTCTCCTCTTTTAAAAGCACATCCAGCTACTAAGGCACTCAAAAATGGACTCCTTTAATATCCCACCATCTGTATTTGCCTCTGCTTAAAAGATGTAATTCTAAGAGCCTACTATTTGTGAACTACTCCAATATAAACCTTTATGATGAGGTAACAAACCTATAAATAACAGACGACCCCCCTTGCTGCTTTGCTAACTGTGCAATTGCTTCCCAGTAACTATGGGAAACCAGATGAAATCTGAACCCATTCATCAAAACATAGAAAATATTCCTCCTTTCAGTTCTAGAAATTGTGCTTTAGCATCAAAGTCAATAAACGGAACGCCATTTCCCACTGTTTCAGTGTTAGATCATTTCCAACACCTGCTGATAGCTAGCCAAAAACAAGCAGGAAAGGAAAACGACCAGCTACCCAAACTAATGATCATAAAATACAAGTGTCTTTCTCCTTCCACTTAGAGAACATTGGCATTTCTGAAACAGAGTACTAAGTGTTGGCCATGACAAGTCCTGCTCTAAATATCGTTTAAGAGGGAGGAAATATTAAGCTGAAGTTTCCAATACTATACAATGTGCAATAATCTGTTGTTAAAATAGAACAGGCACATAGTCAAAATGGCAACTCTAGTTTGATAATTTTAGGCGAATTTGGAGATGTGTGCACAAGTCTGTTTACTTTGATAACCCAATTTCCTAATAATTAGCTACCTAATCCCAATACTGCTAGGAAAACAACGAGAGGAGACTGCAAAGTTCTTACAGAATATGGCTCTGATTGCAACACAGACCCTCAGGGAAGCATGCAGAGAAATCTGGAAATGACAAGTGTGTTCACATCTACCCATTTATAAATAAACTTTCTCCTAAGCTTGTACTAAAACAACATCTCCTCCTACAAACACTACCAGCTTATTCTTCTGGTTCCCTGGAAGTTACTCTCTGAACTGGAAAGCTCCAGTGAAGGCTACCTTTAGTTTAACATCTGTTACCAAAATTTGCTAGCCATGATAATTTCAGTTATGCTCCAAAAATAACAAGGAAAGGAAAAAAATAAAGGCTAACCCCTCATCCTCAATTTGCTATTATTATGGAATATATCACTTGGATAAGCTACTGTCTGCAGTAGCTTATCCAAGTCCTGAAATACCATGCCATAAGCTAGAAACTAAAATAGACACCTGGACTATAAAGATTTCCAGTTAAACATACACTGTGCTCCAATGCTTCAAGATTCACACCTTCACTGCTCAGTGGCTAAGGGTAACAAGGGCAACCAAAGCACCAGTGATATCTTGTGCAGGACTGGCTGTGAAATCCCAGTATTGAGTTCTCCATTCTGGAAGAAAAATGGTTTTTATCTTCCATCACAGTGTTTAATTCACAAATGCTGATGCAACTGCCACTCAAGGTTAGAAATAGATCTGCTTTCTAAGGAAATTATGACTTTGTCCAATTTAGTTCACTTTTCAACTGGGAATAACAAAACTTAAAATTTACACAAGACTACACTTAGTCCAAGGAAACAATTCACCTTAAATCCTACCAGCTTTCGAAACACAGGTGACCATTCCATAGCTGGTTTTTGGCAGCCAGTTTTCACATAGAAGTTAGAGACAAATCTGCTTATAGGTAATAAATCTTTCATAATGTATATAACTTTGTAAGGGATTAGGAGAGCAGAGGAGCTGGTTAGCAAGACCCAGTTTGTAGAGAGAAGGCATAATGTGGTCCTCATAATACTTGCACAACAGTTTATTGCGTACCTATTGTACATAATAAGTATGGTCAAGAAGAAGAAACAAGACAAATAAAATTACTGTGTTTGTTACTGTGTGGATGTCATGATGATAAAAGGAAGATAAAACCACAGCAGACATAGCAAACTAAAACACATAAAACCACAGCAATGGTAAACCGGCTGTTAGGTCATTCTGGATTTGTTTCTCACACAGTGCACTTGGCTCAGGGTTTATGAAACCTCTTAAGTAATAGAAAAAAACTCACTTGAAAACAGTGTTTTCACCAACAGATCGGGTCCTACAGTAATTAAGCACCATGCCTACATGAGTACACTAGATCTATGCAGTTAGAAAAAAAAAAACAGCACAGATTTGTAGTTTATACAAGGAGCTGAGCTTCATGTTTAACTAGGAAACTATTAAAACCCAGCAATTTTTACCTCCAGAGGGGAGTATCAGCCTTATCTCTGCGCTGGGCAGTGTTTTCTCTATTTGCTGCTTGTCACAATTACAAATTTTCAGCAAAGTACTGGACCAGTCATGGTAATTTAGTATGAGATAAAGATCTATAAAGCCAGCTGGTAGCTCACATTCTAACAGCTACAAATTGCTAAATTGGCATGGGAAATCAAGATAGTTATCAATTCACTATTATTATGCTAGGTTTCCCATTACTTCTCCATTTCTACTTAACTATTTAAGCCAACCTAAATATTTTAGTCCATGGTTGCTAATTTTCATGGCTCAAGCTAGGACCAAATGCAGTGATCTGTGTAGGGATGGCTGTTTCAAACAATCTGAACGTGTTCTGAACACATACTGCTGCCAAGCATAATTGTTTCATATTCAGTAAGATATTCAAATATTTCAACTACAGTCACCAACCTCCATCTACGAGTGTAAACATTTTGTCTGTTATACTTAGTACTGACTTAGAAAAGTCTCTACCTATGTAACCTTTGCTTCTACTACCCTAAAAATAATTTTCTAAAACATTCCTGTTTCACATCCAAAGCAGAAACATAAAAATTCATGCCACCACTGACAAAACCCCCCATTTTTTCATTTGAGTTACTACTAAGCTGAAAAGCATACTGCTGGAAGGCGACCTCTTCCAGCAATCAAGAATCCAGGTAGAAGGAAAAAGTGGTTTGCCTGACCTTTCAAAAGAGTATCAACTTTATTTGGCCGAGACAGCTTTTAAAGAGCTATTTTAGTTTCCAAGGCTGACACTTGTTGCACAGACTGGACATGTCTGCGCAGTGTCTGCATTAGTCTCTTTAAATGCTCAACTGAACAGGACAAGCTTAGGGGAGGAAATGAATTCACAACAGGAGATCCTCTAGTTGATTAACTTCACCCTTAGTGGTGGATGTCAGTCATGTTAATTGGAATCAATACACAGCAGTTAAAGGGGCACAGGGATAATCAGGCAGGGCAGGGCAACAGGCCCATCAGTTCTTAAAATAAGCCCTCTCCTAACAACTTAGTGGCATTTGACAAACCTTCCCTGCAAAGGAATGCAAAGCATCTCTAAAATTCCAATTTAACACACAAATAAAAATAATTTGGCTACGCTTAGCTTACAATCTAGCAATAAAGGAAGCAGTCATTATAAATTAAATCAATGTTAAACTGATCAAAGTAGTAAAATGAGAAAATAAGACTCCCAGAAGAGCTTATAGGAAATCCTTGATCCATGTTTTAAAGAGAATAAAAAGAGAAGCTAAGGTCTTAAAATCCTGCCATGGATAATTTTAATTATGCCGCAATTTTATTGTATACCTGAGGCTGAAATTCAATGCATAGTTTCAAAAGGGTAATATATCACAAGATGAAAAATAAAATCCCAAAGATTTATTCTCTAGATGAGAAATCACTCAGGAGACCCATTAAGAATAGTCGCATCCTAAGCACCTCTTTCTCTCTTGCATCAACAGTCTGGGATCACACCTTTGTCCTCCCACTCAACCCAGCACACCGTCTTTGATCTGCAAGGGCAGGATTGGCAGCGTCCGATACACAGGCATAGGAACAAGACACATCTTAAGTGTTACACTGCACACAGAAAAGCGTCTTGGATGGATTCCATCAAAAAACCCCGAAGAAAAATACAGTCCTGTCCATAGCACCACTAGTTAACCCTACCACAAAACATGGCCTGGCACTGGCACACACAGGTGGGATACACCAAATGTCAATCCCTGCTACATAAACTTATATGGGAAGTTGGGAAATCTGTTTCAATATAATAGTAGAGACAAGTGATGCACCTTAAAGAAAATGTATCTTATGTTTTTTGGAATAGAAAATACCACTGAATTTGAGCTTCACAAGAATACTTTTTTCTTAGCCTTTTAAACACAATACAATACAAAAGGAGCAAATTAACCCTTGGCCAAAGGCTTTTGCATCTCATCTCCACTCCTTTAATGAACGAAATGAATGCCAGATGTTTTATTGTAACGTCTTCATATTCTGAACTGCAGCAAGTATGTCCACGACAGGATCAGGGTATTTTAGTTGTTATTACAAAGGCATAAGATAGTATTTAACAGCTACATATAGAATCTGTACCTATCTATATACTATTATCCTCCCCATTAAACTTAACCTAGCCTAACCAATTAAATGGTTAAGATCAGGTTTTTTCCTCCCCAGACCTACACAAAGACTTGGTGAAATCTGGTTAAGCATTTCAAGGTGGGAGGTTTTCTAAATGTCTCCTTAGTCATTAGAACACGTAATAAAGGGAAGGGAAATAAGAGCATACTCTACTGTCAGTATCGACCGGTTATCCCCTATGCAAATAAACATATTTTACAGAGTCCAAAGTGGTTAAAAGAGCTCTTAAGTGAACAAAAAGCAGTGATCACCCCTGCAAACCACAGCTCTGCCTTCTGAGTTTCTGCCATCAGCCAGTGCTGAAATACCAACCCCATCACCAATCAGGTCAGTCCTGCTGTTGTAGACAATGGTGCTGTTCTATCCACCATAAACTCACTTGGGATTGAGGAGAGACATTGTTTGCTAATGCAGAGCAAGTAGCTTTTTCAAGCTGTCAGGATCAAAACCACATGCACACTGTTATGAAACCTTGTTTTCAATTAATTACATTGAAAGATTACTGATAGCACTCTGTGCTTTGAGAACTCTAAAAGCAGAATTTCCCAGTTTGCTGGGGTTATGCATCAGTGTGTCCTGTCTTTCCCTAAAACTGGGTATCAAGAACAGCCTTAGGACATAAACCCAGAGCATGTGAAATACATCCCAACCAAATACTGGACTATTTAGTGTTCTTGAGGTTTTTCTTAGGAAGGAATCTTCACTCACCGCTTTATGCAAAGAAGCAGATCAGCAGATGTAGTGGTGAGCTTTTTTTTAATCATAGTATTTATTTTTTTAATTTAAGGTGTTAGTGTGTTTTTCCAAAAATGGTTCTATCTTCAGTAGGAATATGAACCTCTGCATGGCAGAGCCTGCACAGGCCCAACACCTATGAGGAGTTAGTTACACTACATCTTCCTCAGAAAAGGGTTTCCAGGCCTGTATTACACAGCATCTGGCCTGATGTCAAGTTTCTGAGTACTCTAGCCAGAATAAACCACTATATGAGCTAGTGAAAGTCCATACTATCCCTTGACTTTCAGTTTCTTTATATACAAAAACACTAAAATTACCACACCCAACTGAAAACAATTTAAAGTTTATGATCTTCAAAACCTATTTTGTACTTAACACAGATGTTACAAAAAAAGAAAGATCTGTCCACATAACAGTAGTATCTGAATATAAGCCAGACATAACAACACTTTTTCTTCAGGTATCTAGGTTAACTTCATTCACATTCCCACATCAACTACCTCAACAGGCAGAATCATCACTTGCCAAGGAAAGACCAATGTCAAACAAGAGACTTGCCTATACAGGCTATACAATAGCACTGAAAGTACAGCGCGTAATATAACAATGCTGACTGGATTTCATCACCTAGCTACAGTCTTAAACTTACAGGAAACTAAGGGATAGGTGGACACTTCTCAGAATTACTGTTAAGTATTGGCATAGATGGTATGATTCTGCCTCCGCCCCCAATGAAGTATAAATGAAGATGCACTGGCTTCAGCAAATAATTCATATGGGAGAGTTTCAATATTCACAGTAGTTATTCTATCCTTTTAGTTTAATAACTGTTTTAAACAACTAATAGAAGTGATGTGGTAAGTTAAAGTAGCTGGGCTGATGCTGTTAGCATTCCTTTGGATATAAAGAAAAAAGTTCTCCTCTGGAAAGTTACATTATTTTCTTGCATTTGCCTAACTAACTAATAGTGTTCAGACATAATAGGTCCACGTGCAAAGCACTGTACTATGTACCTACACCCTCTCTTTATCCCAGGGATAGGCAAAGCAAAGCTTGACAAGCAAGCCCAGCATGAAAACTCAAGCAGCAAGCTCTACAGTGAGCACGTTAAAATTTCTAAAGCAGAAGCAAGATCCTGGATGCAAACGGCACTCTGAATGCTAGTAAGAGACTCAAATGCCTCCACTTAAAAATACCTGTCAGCCCCTGTGCTCACTGGTGGCAACACTTAAGATTTTTTTTTTTTAAGCTGCAGAACCCACTGAATTTCTATTTACATATTAATGTACTCAAACACAGGCTTCCTGCCCATCCAGAGTTACTTCTGCTACTGGTGCACTAATGCTTGCACATTTCCAAAGGGCAGCCACTACAAATTCAAGCTGACTTAATATAAGCTGAGAAAGTCAAGAATATTAGTCTGATTCTGGGTTAAATCTCCAGTGAAATCTGAGACCCAGAGCAATTCAAGCATCAAGTTAAAAAAAAATAAAAGATCCTTTTTTCAACAGCTTTACATTAAGAGTTCCAAGTAATATCAGTTCAACTGGAAATGGAGAAGAGGCCATGGAAGTAGTCTTGACACGGCACAGCCGTACATGAGGTGAATGTGATACACTGGCAAATTTAATAGATTCAGAAATCTCAAATTAGAGACAATTTGAATTTCAGCTAGCCTCTGAAGAAATGAATTTATTTGAAAACAAATCAACACTATGTGATTGCTTTGGCATTTTAGTCCTCCTCTTGGAATGCCTTATTAGAATTATACACGGATGAAACAAAAAATGAAAAGTAACATTTGTATGTTATGAATATAGGGTACTTGTTTTGTATTATTTACATGCTTGAATAATCAAAAAACTATTGGAAGTCACTTCCAGAAAAGATATTTGAATTTAAGGGATATTTGTCAACTTACAGAAAATGGTAAGGATTTTTGCTCCAGTATCACTAATGGTTGCAATCAAAACTAGTGTCTTGTTTTAACAGCATGCAAACTTTTATATTAGCTGTATCATACCTAAAGCTTCTCTACAGTTGGCTTCCATTAGCTGGAAAGGATTAATACAAAGCATTTTATTAACACAGTAAGCTCAAATATGGATGCTCTATGCACAGTGAAGACCAGCTAGTTCCAACAAAGTCTAGTTCAACTCTAACTCCATACATCTTGGCATAGTACTGAGACTGCCTAGGTCAGCATTATGGGTCTCAACCACCTGGAGAGATGTGAAGAGACTTAAGAGGTAACCAGTACCATGGCTCCTTTAGACTGGAAGAGTGGGGATCAGCTGTCATTACTGGCTGCAAACATTTCAAGTACCTTGGGAACAGTCAAATGCCTCTAACTAATGGATGAAGCCTGTTTCTCCCAAGGTAAAGGGGCATTTGCACCTCTGACCTATAATTACATGGATGTTTTGTTCTGGAAGAGCTGAGTCTGCTACTGACATAAGGAATCACACCGAAGCAGTTAACTGAAGAATTCCTACTCTCAGTTAAAGAAAACCAAAATCACCTGATTGGATGAGCAGTCACTATTGCAATGTTCAACATTTTGTGTATCTGAAATAACTTTTTCAACTCTTAACTAAAGGTTGCACACGTGAATAAGGGCCGTCTCTATGCAAGAGCACACCTGAATGGGAAACTTCCTGGAATAACGTTAAGAGGGCTGATCCTAGTGCAGCGTGAGCAAACTGCCAAACACGACGTACTCCAACTGTCGTTGCTACTGCTGTACACTGTAACCAGGCAGCGTTTCTTTGGGAGTTCCACATAACAGAAGATGACATTTAATTACAAGTGAGCAGCTTGAAAAATCATGACATTACCTTTGTAAACAATCAGATGAACACAAGACTGAAGTTTAAAGCTGAAAGGAACAAGACCCTTCTCACTGAAGCAGATGATGGAAGAGCTTACTCGAGAACTTTGGGGGTTTTCCCCAATTCATTTCCTTGAGACACAAACCATATTTTTTTGAATACACCGAGTGCTCTATTCTTCATTAGAGGCTCTAAATATTATCTTAACAAAAGCAATACAACTAAGCCCAAATATGAATCTTGTAGTGCTTCAGAAATATCTGAAAAGCCAGCTCGAGTATGAGGAGCTGCGAAGTAGAGGATTACCTGGGATTCAAGTGTATAGAATTTGCATTCTTACGGATTACAGTGCATCAGCATTACAAAGATCAAATGCTCTAAATTGTTGGGGGTTTTTTTAATTTTCTTTTTTTCTCAGCATTAATGTGTCAGCTGTATGTTTTAGAAACAAAGTAAATCAATCAACTGTTAACTACTGTTGGGATTGCAGGGTTTGTCCGTTATCTTTTCATTAAATCTCATCCTTAGTAGTTGTTTTAGGATTACAGTGGTTCTCATTTATTTTTGCTTTACCCTGTATTGACTGAAGTTTAAAGAAAAAAGACATATGGAATTGTCCTTAGTCAGGTAGGTAATATAACCTATATTACAAAACAGTCTTCAGGGAAGGGTAAGGTACCTCTGAAAGTAAAAGTCAAACTTATTTCTCAAACACAGAGTCCAGCAGGAAGAAGTGATAAAACACAGCAATATTCCACATAAAAAGCTAATTGGCACTGCATGAAGAGCTGGTAGGAAAGAGACAGAGACTGAAGCAGAAGCAGCAGCTCAAGCCTATCTAGTAAACAAATCCACAAACGCAAGACATCAGCATTTAGAATTCCAATGTTCAATTAACAATTCTTATTAAAGATCAGGAAAATTGAGAAAATCTGCCTCCATGATACTATCAGATAGTAGTCAATCACCTTTCTGCACCCTCAGGAACTCAGAGGCTGGTTTCTTCATGGCTGTAAGACAGGATAGCTTCAGCACACACATTGAGGCTTCGGCTCCCCCAAGGACGCCAGGCAACAGAAACAGAACTGAGCAGCCATCTCGCCCCACATTCAGAGATTTCCCTACAGACACCGGGAGGGCCGTGTGGATCAAAGCCTGGTACTACACGAGAATCCAGCTGCTGGAAACACAGACCGGAGAACTGTCAGGCATAAAAAGAATCCTGGGCATGTGGCAAATCCAGTTTCTCCATGCTTTTAGACTGACCAGTCCTAGCTTAGATGCTGTTTTATCTCCTGTGGATTAGCAAATCAGACAGATGCTTGCCCCATGACAATGAGATCCAGTTTTGTTATCTCGAAATATTCTCTAAGTGCGGTCAGCCTGAAATAACGTACATTAGGGTTGTATTCCCTTGAACATGCACATTTCCTCTGTGAAAGACGGACTGATGGGAAAAATTGATCTAGATCATACTGGCACTCCCATACCAGGATAGGTTCCCCTTAGAGCCAAGACATAAATGTCTGTAGAGGCTGCTCGGCCAAAAGTGCAATAATTGCACTTTGTGCTTAAAGAAGGAACTAGAAGCAAAAAAATGATACTATCAGATTACTGGTACACTCATGCCCTCCAAACCAGGTGCCTCCTCTGTACCCAGATGGAAAGGCCTGAAAGAAGGTTAAAAAAAAACCAAAAAAAGTTTTCAATGTGGCTTAACTAGTCACCAAACTCTTGCACGCACATCATTATTTTATTAGGTACAGCTCAACCACAGCATTAGCTGTTCATGTCTATACCTAGTTCTTCATGACAATGTGCAACTAAATACTAGATTTTACTGCCTACTTTCATTTTTGTACTCTGCTCCCACCAATTTAACGACGATGAGTTTGTTAAAAAGCGAGACACAGCAGGCTGAGCTGGACACAAAACAACAATCTACAACCCTTTGAAACCAGAACAGAGAAAAATGTCTAAACTAGACAAAGAGAAGTATCATTAAAAGAGCCCAAAAAGCTTTTTCAGTTTCTTGAGTCAGGTTATGGCTCAAAGCACAGAAATTTGTCTGACAAATACGAAATATATACCCTCTCTCAAATGACTAGCAAATTTGGGCCTACCAAATAAAATAACGCTCAACTACTGAATTCATGAAAGTCCCAAATAGCTAAACTCTTGAAAGAACAGTATCTGCTGCAAAGTTGGGTATACACTGTAAGCGACATTAAGCCACTGTTGTATCTATGAGCCTACTGGCAAAGAAACTTAACTCCAATGCTGCAAAGCTCTAAATAACTTCTATATAAATCAGTTGAGCATTGTGAGGTTTTTGGCAGAGGGGTAGGGTTTGTTGTTTTTTTAATCAGCCTACAATTCATTTCTATTCAAGTATTTAATATATTTATTATTCTTTAAAATAAAATCTCCTTACAAATGCAACGTATTTGCTTAAGAGTAACAAGCACTTAATTTTTGAAAGATCAGCAGTATCAACTGCAAAGATTAGGAGACAATGAGAAATGGAAGGGCTCAGCCTTACTGCTACTTGAAGTTCTTGGAATAGTTTTCTTGTTCCTACAAACACCTTCCTGAGACAAGTGGGGGTGGAGTTTCTTGCAGTACTTCAGTACTTAGGAATTGATAACTTGAGGAGAATGGTTTCTTTCTACTCCTTTGATGCCCAACCCTATTACACACTGCCTTGAACTTACTGTTTTACAGTAAAATCCACTTGCAGCCAAACGGGATCCATACAGCATGCAAGAACTAGTGACCACTGCACTGAAAGTTGCGTGTGATGTCTTGCATTGCAAATCTGAACCCCTGACAGTGTTTAAGCCTGTGAAATGCAGGGGGAATTTAAATAATGATTCAGTTACGGGAGCAGGTGGTTGTTCAACTTGCTGAATGTTCATCCTGCTGTTAACAGCTTACACATTTATACTACAGTACATGAAACAGTAAAGCATTAGAAAGAATATAAGGTGTTAACAACCACTACAAAATATTTCTGTAAGGGTACATTTCCTTCATTTCCCATCAACATAAATTCTGACAACAAACCCCAATATTAATCCATGCATTCATTCATCTTTAGCATCTGCTTTTAATTTACACATTAACAGAAGGCTACATTTCATTATTGAGCTTTTCTTATTAATGATTGAATCAATATTTCTGTCCCTCTGGTTATGTCAATTCATTACTTTCCTGAAGCTGATAAAGTTTATTTGGATATTTCAAAAGGAGACCATATTCTATATAAACAAACAAACAACATAGAACGTGCTGCTTCGCAGAGACTTCACGGCACATCTGCATCTCCTTAAGTGGAATCACTTCTTCATTAGCAGCATAGCCTTTAGTTCCCCTCTAACAGGCTGAGCCAAGTTTAATCCACACGTAATCTCACCATATTGGTAGGTACTCAAGGATACCCATCTAACCAAAGACCATTTAATTGGAAAAAACACACAATGGCCATAGCAACGTAATGATCTGTATTCTGCCACTCTTTTGTGTAGTAAGAAAGTATTGTTTCCTACTCCGTGCTGACATACACTATACTTATGACTATAGATGCAAATTTTCCAAGAAGTCTTTGGTAATACAAAGCAACACATATATTTGCAAGCCTTGCAGATAACACTTCCAGACACACAGTACTTTTCTTATATTTAGTAACAGTGTAAAAAACAAGGATGTCAATGATGCATTTCACATCCAAATCTGAAATTAGCAAAACTATCACAAACAGTGAAGAAACCCCCTGACAGCAGCTTTTCTTACTAGTGCTCAACTGGTATTGTCAAAAAAAATACTGCAGACTTATTTTGCAGCCAGAAAGCCTTTAGGCAGCAGCTTTACACTTTGGGGCACAAAGAACTGCGCTGACAGATATGTTTCATTGACCAAGGAAATTTTTAGGCTATGCCTGAATTCCTCTGCAGTTCCATGAGTTACAGAATAAGTTGAAATACAAATTCATGATGATGGGAGGGATTGAGCACCTGATCCCTTTGGAAATAATTTGAAGCAGTTCAATATACTGCCTGTTTTCCCCTGCCAAAGATTAGAACCCTGACAGCAAAAAAGATGACAGGAGCACTCTATAATCTCTTCTACTGCCCAGACAACTGGGTTTGGTCAAGTCCTCTTCCCACTGAAGCATGCTAGGGAATACACAAAAAGTCCTACCTCTGCTGAGTCTGGCAGGGAAAACAGGAATTTCAATGGCTTAATCATGATGGCTAAATTTTGAAAGGGAGAAGAAACAACAAAAATTTCTTACTATGCTGTATTAGAAGAGCAGCGATGACTGCTGGCAAGCAGCCCTCTTCTTTCTTTCATCACAACGTTTACTACCAGTAGCCTCCCAGAGAAAGCAATTGGGTGTACACTGCATTGCACTTGGGAACACTTGGATACTACCGTGCATTATACTGTGATTATTCATTCACCTCTTCACTGTTTTTTTTCACCTACTATTGTATATGCAGGATTTCTGAGGGTTTGGTTGCGGTCGTGTGGGTTGTTGGCTTATTTTTAAGAGAATTTTAATAGATCTCAAAATGGAAAAACTCACCAAATTATTGCAGTTGTCAGGCAAATAGTAAGTAAGCAATGAACAATATTCTTTCCTAACTTTGAAACCTGGGAAACATGTGAAAGGCAGTTTATACAAACAACAGCTCCTGTAGCTTCATAAAAGGAGTGAAACAGCTGACAAAAACACATCACTTTTGTACTTTCAAATAATTTGTTTTGACAGTGTCACAGTAGAACACATACATTAGTGATTTCTCATTTCTATCAGCTTCACTGGTGGAGAATCAGAGTTAATTTCCTAACTAAAGAAAACCACATGCGTGTTTTACCACTTCCTGCCTTTTGGAAAAGCCAGGGTCTACCTACGGTTCCCAGCTTATGAACCAACTTCACTGTTTCCTTTGGAAGATGACAGGAATCCACTAATGATCTTAATGACTACAAAGTTTTAAAAACTGAGACAATTACCTCTTTCAGTCTCTAAACAGGTAATCAGTTGTGACCAACTTTTCTCAATTTGCCAACAATCAGTAAGTCTTAACTAAACATTTAAAAGCATAAGGACTTCATTTAAAAGTTTAAGTAGAATCAGTATAAAACTTAAATGACACCATCTGTTCTTAGCAGACCACATTCTTTAAGTGTTCTAAGTAGAACAGGGCTGTATAGCTCATAAAAAATTAGAAAACTGTATGCTAAAATTAAGAAAATCTCTTGACATTCAACTCCAGAAATATTCTGCGGCACCTTCCTAATTATTATCTACCACCAAAAGGCAACGTGTTCATTCATTTAGTACCTATTACATATGGCACTGAAAAGCAAAGAAGAAAAAGAAAATCCAGTAGGATTATAGAATGAGTACAAGAACTAGAAATAATGATGTACACTTATAGGAAATTGTGGTTCAACTTCAGCTTTTGTAAAATCAGAAAAGGTGTACAAGGATTTAAATATTAAAACACTGTTATATTTTCAGATAAGTCAGCACAGTTTTTAATAAGCTGCAGTGAAAAGAAACATTAAAACTGAAGTATTACTCAAAGTAAACACTATTCAGTAAGTTAAGCATGATTTATTGACCTTTCATGCAAAATAATCTTTGTTTTACAATATTGAACAGGTTTCAAGATGACATTATCTGTCATGCTGATGTGACAAGGGGTAAAGGACTTATTCACAAAATGGAGACACTTTACAACATGAACTGGAGAAAGCAGGATAAACTAAAAATGAAAGTTGTGCACGTTTGTGCTACAACTGTGATACAAAACCGTGAGGCATATCCTATAACACTACACTTTGGTATTTTGAAAAATAGTCCTGTATAAACCACAGTGAAAATAAACTGCGACACATGTCCTATGTGAAGTAATCAGGAACTTGTGTACCTCCTCTATTATGGTGAAAACTCACGTGCACACATCCCAAACCATTCTGCTTCTACCTATTAAGATTTTACTTAAATGAAAATGCAAGTTTGACTACTAACACCAGCTATACCCTTGGTGTTTGTCATTCTAGTCAGACTAACTCTCCATTACCCAGAGCATTTGCAGTAGAAAACTGAAATTCCCTTTTCCTTCTAGTATTTCTTTTCTTACTTAAAAACTTTCTTGGATTACAGTTGGGGGGGAGGGGGAATAAAAACACACACACAAAAAAACCCAGTCATTGTTCATTGAAAGTTTGTTAGAAAAACTGCCAACCAGGGAACCTAAGCCATTTATCCCTTACCTGAAATCATCACACTAAACACTTGAACTCAAGGGAGAATTTGCAGCTGATGACAGCAACCAGTGTCTTTCTCAAAAGTACAAACCCCTATCCTCCTCTTTCAGTGTTTTAGTGAGAGTTTCTGAACAGGGTACACCACATAAATCATGATTTTGAAGGCTGAGGTGAGAGAGGTGAAGATCACAACACTCCCACTGGAGCACTGAAACATTCCAGGGTAGGTTGGGGTGATGGCAGGGGCAAGGGGCTGCAGGTGCAGTCTAATTCTAGTGACTCAGGAGACAAGGCACTTTATAAACCTTTGCTCTCACTCTCATCTTTAAGATTTGTACAAAAGCCTGAGTGATTTTCAGTGCAGTGTTAGGATACACACTACATCCCAGTCACAGCAATTAATATTTCTGCATAAGTGGAAAATGATCTGAAGACACACTTGCAACCTAGAAGTGGTTTGGTTTAGATTTATGAGCCTACCTTAGGCCACTTCAAGGAACTAACGCACTCATACGTATAAAGCTTTCCAAAGCTAAAAAAAAAATAATAGTACAAAAAATGTGCTATAAATATGTATTTAATATTATGGGTTTGATACCAATGCAGCCAAATCATGGTTTGCAATATTTGGGATTTTCCAAGTTAAGCTGTCCAAGTTTTCACCATATACCCTTGCTGGAAAACCTCCAATACCAAAACTATGGAGAACACAAAATAGACTTGAGTCTATTCTAAATCACTGTCATGTGTACTATCATAAAGAACTACACACTTAAAATATGTCAACAGCAGCACTCAATATCCACCTAATAACACCATCTTGGGGCACATCAGGGAAGCTGAAATAGGGAGAGGTTTATTAACCTTAAGTAACCAGAACCAAATTTCCATCCAAATAGATCCTGAAACTACAAAATCTCACCAGGAAATTAAGTCTCAGAAAATCTGCAGACTACACAAGTTTTGTACCAACGTGTTTAAGAGCCCCAGCCCCACATGGCAAGTCTGCACATGCGTGTACACACGCAGAGAAAGAACAGGAACGGACGGGCTGGGAAGCTTCAGGAATGGCTCTCCCATGACTAAGATTACACTCTTTTTCCTGCTCTTACAAATTATCTATGAAGCATCAGTTTCCTCCTGATATCAACAAAAACCTTCCTTGCAACCTCAAACTTGTCTTTTCCACTGGGCAGGAAAAAAGTCCTTGCTCAGTTACCATGTTTCTTTTTCAAATATGATCATCTATTATTAAACTCTTAGTAGCAATCACACCAAGAAAAAAAGCCATCAGCTCTACTTTTGAAATACTTTTGACTTATCTATGGTACGTTATATGAAAAAGTGAGTCATTTAATCTCTGCCTTAGTTTTCTATCCTGAACCATATAGACTTTGGGAGCTGACAGACATATAATTCTACCAAGTATTTTTGTTTCTTGGTTTTCATTCCAGTAAATCTGAAGATAGCAACTTCTGAAGGAGAGTATTATATTCTCATTCAGAAATGGACAAGAACAAATTTCTTACTCATTACACCATTTTGAATGCTGGTACACTGATATTCTACATCGATGACAATATTGATTTTCACTTACGTTTTAGAGAAAGGAATAATTTAAGTTACTGTCAGTTCATTTGTAAAAAGGCTATAAATGACACACAAGTGAGATGCATTGTCTGGAAACTGCTAATATGAGAATCAAAACATGCCCAAATACCTAAATGCAATTATTTAGCTATGATTGTAATTGGCTGCTTTTAAATCATAGTAATGAGCTAATGGAGTAGTACTCATGCAGAGGAAGTCAATAAGGATCAATTGTAAAGCTAATTAAAAGACAGTCTTTAAGAAGAGTCCTGGTATTTTTCTCCCTATTAGATCATACAAACTATTGAACTGGGCACTTGGAAAATTTCTGCCAGCAAGGCCAGAAACCACCACTGCCCTTTGCCTGTAAAACCACAATAAATTTTGTTTTAAGGGAACCTGTTACTTCAACAAGAGACAGCAAAACATTTTGTTCTATTTTATGTGTGAATAGAATAAAACATAGAAGAGGTGTAATTAGGAGTATATAAAGACACAAACTGCACTCATAAGCACTTGCTGACCATCTATGCTGCACTAGCAACAACAGAAGTTGGCCACCATTTTCACCATTACTTGAGTGCTGCTCTGCCTCTAGCCCCAGTGGCCATTTATACCACTTAGCCAGCCAGAAGAAAGACTTCAAAACAGAAAACAAGATACAGTTGTTCAGAATTTAACAATATTAACTTTACTGAAGCCTATAATGAATTACTTTAGTAATGACTTGTAATTGACCCAACAGATAGAGATTTATGGAAGATTCAACGTGAAAAGTAGAAGCAAATACCCGAGAAATTGCATTGCTATTTTGGGGGGGTGGGGCGGGTGGGGAGAGGAGAGGTGTGGGAGAAAAAAAGATGCCTAGAAGGAAAACACAGCTCCTAACACACGGGTTACAGCCACGAGCAGAATGATGAATGACTGTGCTGTGCTGAAAGGGCACATGACAAGAGGATATTGTTCTCACCTGTGGACCTCTACTTCACTCACATTTTAATGAATCATGGCCCTTTCAGTTCACTTACAAGTCTCAGCTCTTTACTCTCTGTACAGGACTTTAACTTTTCTGTTCCCAGCATTTGTAAACCTACTGTTCACTGAAGAATTTATTACTCAATCCAGTTGACAGTGTGCTGGAAACAGAAGAGATTTACTCTGTCTTTTTATACATTCCAAACATCTCATTTTTACTCAGGAAATATTCATCATTTTCTCAAATGTTCCCCCTGCTCCTTTAGCTGCAACATGGCCAAAGAATAAAGAATAAAACTGTGCACACATACTTACTGAAAAGTTTTATTTAAAGCTTTTATTATAACCATAGTCACAGAGTGAAAAGTAAGTTCAATATTCCATCACTAATGCAAAAATTCAATTTCAGGGCACAATAAACACTTTACATAGTGCTTCTTTAAACTGCATTTAACAGACATTTTTCTACATCTATCAAAGTCATAACATCTAATGGGGGTTTTTAATGTTTAGCTATTCTACTGCACTTCACAAACATTCAACTGTCAGATAACCCAACAAAATACACGTAGGTGTTTAACCACCCTCAAAGGTCAGAGTAAAAGCTGTGAAGCAAAAGTGGATTTAAGCTTTTCCTTAGAGTCTAATAAAAAAAAAGAAAAAAAAAAGAATTGAGAAACTCCTGCATCTTGGATGCAACAATAATACCAACTTTTGATTTAAAATAAACAAAAGCCTGTACAGCAGTGTATTGTTATTTCTGTGCTACTCACAGAAACAAATCCTTACCTCCAGGTATTTCCCTGTATTCCAATAGCAAGGCTGCAGCTTTGCAGCAACTTGCAGTATTTCATGCTCACTATTTGTTAACAGAGATCACAATTATTATACCAACAGCAGATGTTCCAACTAAAATTTGTGTAAGCCACAAAGATGCTCTACACAGAAGTATTTGATTAAAAGAAAAAAGATGCCAGAAGAATCAATAACAAATTTTTGCCTATGACCACACAGCTAAATATCAGCAAATCTATAAACAAAAGTTCTCTGAATCCCTGTACAGTGCCTTGGATTGATTCAGGTTGCGTCTTACTTTGGTATTTTAAGACTCATGACTCCTAATACCTCTTACATGGGTACTAAAGGTAGAAGTACACCTTCCTGGTGGAAGCCAGGCTTTTCCCATGATAAAACCCTGCTTTTAGACAGAACTTCTTTAAACTCAACATGTTAGATTCAGCCTCCAGAAATTAAGCTTTATGGAAAAAAAATCCAGATAGAGACATTCTGATAACTGACATAGTACCTGCAATTATGATGCAGGTGCTAATATGCAACTTTACGTGAGTCTTTTGAATTTAAGTTTTACTTCTTGAAAACAAAATAGAGATCATTCCAAGCCATCAAATGAGTCATCTTTTCTCCCATCTGGAAACAAAACAGTGACTTAATTAAAAGTGTGTGTGGTGTTGGGGGGTGTCTTAAACAATTATACTCATAGTTTTATGCTTAAAAGCTAAAGACATTTCTTTTATTCTAATTAAAGCTGTTGGGGGCAGGGATGCAATCAAAAAAACTAGGTTCTCAGTAGTGATAATGTTAAAATACTTCTACCACTTATGTTAAGTAGATTTTCAAAACCTTTTTGTATACAACTAGAGACAGTTGCAGTGTAAGCTGTGCTTAGCAATGGCCATGCTGCTTGACTCTTTCCACAAAGGCCTTTACATGAAGGCTTACAATTCATCTAATATCAACGAATCCTCAGGTGGACAACATGTATACAGTAGCTTTCAGTTCACAGACCACTCATACAAAATATATTCATAAACAATAGAGTCTCGGGATTAACAACGACCAATCTTCAATATTTTTTCTACACTTTTTTCCTAAAATACTGTATTAATTTTGTATTTTATTTTGGTACCCTAGAGGCCTTAACCCAACATTACAGTGGGTAGCAATGTTAATGGCCTCACATCAGACAACATACAAACTGGGCAAAAAATCCTAGAGCAAAAAGCAAGTGAAAGAAAATAAGCTTTGCCTAAACACATCTGACAAGCAAAGGAATACATGTGATGCTGAAAAACTTCCTCCACAGACTTAGATGCTTGTGCTACAGTCATGACCTAATTTCCGATCAATCATGCTTTAAGTTTTGTTTTACTCTCAAACATAAATCTGACAACCTGGTTTGAAAAGATGCATTTTGGGGAACACAGTGGTACTTAGAGACCAAATCCCTGTAATAAAACCTAACAATCAATACTCTCTTCTGATCTATTTTTTAAACTAATATTTACAAACACTTCTACTTACCTGAGCTTAAAAACTGATGGATTTTTAATTCAAATCATGCTAAATATTGCCCATCACCAAAATTACACCACTCAAAGACTTTAAATGTCAGTTCACACATTAAATATGTAACGTGTTTTTCTGCTGCTACTGGCCCCTTATATCAATAACCTGAATTTAAGTCAACTGGAATCACTGCTTTGTCTGTTTGACACTTGTAGCATCTGGAATAGCTTTAGCAATTGAAAAATAAACCACAGGACAAAAACTATCAAAAGCAAGACCATGCTCAAAATGAATACATCACTTAAACACATTTAAAGGCAGGATCAGGTAACAGATTCTTAACCAAGATATATCTCCTCTTTTTTTTTTCCCCAGCATACTTTTAACTACATAAAGGACTACTTGGATTCAAAAGCGTAAGTCTGATAAGTCCAAGGCGATGGGATTTAATTATGTAAGACAAATTAAAACCAAAAGCTGAAATGGAATTACATATACTATTTTCACATGTCCTAGAATTTCTTCACACTCCTATACACAAAAAGCAAATGTGACAGGCTAGCATTAAATTTTAGCTTCTAGCTCCATTGAAAAACTCATTAGAGGATGGAAAAAATTAAAATTGTGTTCTTAATTGTACTAGAGAAAACATCAGATACAGTCAAAATTGCTGTGAACAACGAAATACTGTCTCAAATTACTGGGGAAAAAAATGTTCGCAAGATGTCCTTCTGCAGTTAGAAAAACCCCGAAGACGACTTAAAAATGACATTTTGAAAATAATATCTCCAAATTAAAGCATTCACCTACAACAGCCATCATAACAGTATCTTCCAATTTGTGAAATGCTCTTAAACACAGCAAAGTTTTTCACATTCTGACCAACAAGTACCTCCATCCCACAAACTGACTCAATGCTTCCAGCAGTCACTATCCTCCACGGTCTTGAGTTTCAACATCATTCAAATTGGCATGTGCTGTAGTCAAATTACTATCAGCAGCAAAGCTAATGAAGCTATCAATATGAGCAGTCCAAAACAAGCTTGGTGAACAGGCAGAAACTTACCCATGCATGACTTATTTTTCCTAATACAAAGTCATTCCAGAGCCTTTATGCAGTTTCAGATTTAATCACTGAAACAACTGACTGCACTTTTATTTCAAAAGGGTGCTATTTAGGAGAAAAGAGAAAAACGGGTAGTTGTCTATCAATCTAGTATTCTAAATTAATTTTTTTTTTTTTGAGAACAATTGCAAAAGTAATTATACGCCTTCCTAGCATAATTTGGAAACAATTCCTTACACTCAACCTCATAAAGCTTGTTTCACGTTACTCAATCTAAATAACTTCTGCTCTGAAACCACTGAGTTACAGCTCACTACAGAGCATATAAGCTACTGAACAGTACAGATTCAAAAATATTCTGACCTTTGTATTTTGCTGATTTGACTAACTAGTGTTTTTCCATTAGATCTATACATGTTATATAGTGTGTTCAAAAGGACAGTGCTTTTGTCTACTTAATCAAAAGGGGAGTAGTTACTTATCTGTGACAAGAATCTTGCCTATTTCCACCAAACAAAACCCAAGGATGGATAGTTCTGCAGTATGTTACCACCTCCAGCATACGCTAATGAAGGATCATTTTGTCTGCCATACTCAAATAGTAAATGTATGACAAGGGACTATGCCCTTTTATCTACTGGTGGTGGTTTTTTTTTTTGGTGGTTTGTGTGTATGGGGTTTTTTGTTTGGTTTTGTGGTTCTTGGGGTTTTTTTGGTTTTTGTTGTTTGGGTTTTTTTTTTGGGGGGGGTGGTTGTTTTTTTGGGGTTTGTTTTTTTTTTTTTTTGTTAGGGGGGGAGGGAGGTATTATGCCCAGCCG
>JAAGNO010004480.1:0-14587 GCA_033439905.1 Ceryle rudis | reverse complement strand
GAAAAATAGGTCATTGCAAGACTCAATGGGTATAATTCAAAGTCAGAAAAAATCAAATGAGAAACAAGACATACTGACAGTCTGATTGATCTAGAACCTTCTAGGGAAAGAGCTGAGCCTTCTGTAAAGAAAGACTCACTCTGGAGCATAAATACAGATTAAAAGAATCCTGAAAGGACCATCTGAATCCTTTCTAACAACCCTATCTAATACAAAGAGTAAAATGAAAATCTATTATTAGACCCAAAGAAGTGGAAACTTTTCTGAAGGATAAGAACAAGTGAGACGACATTTCTGACGACACAGGAGTTCTCAGACAGAACTACTGAAGAGAAAGCTCCACTCAACTAGAAACAAGTAGTGACAGAAGCAAAATGTCTTGGTCTCCAGGTTACATGGAGATCTGCCAATAAGATTGTAGGGTTCAGTAGTGGGTATGTCATTAAATCTTAGTGTGAACTTCACAACATTGCAGGCCAAACATGCTGATCTCCTGTGCAGTTGGCATCACCATTATCATCAGGAGCAAACAGGCACATAGTACATCTGAAACCAGGATTACAATTTCTTCAGTTCTACAGACTGAAAGACATATTCATGTCAAATATTTTTCAATTTATTCTCGGAAATACCACTGCAGTAAAGGACAACTTATTATCACATGTACTACAACTTCTTAGATGTCTCTATCATTTTACTATTTCTTTCCTATGAAACATTCCTCCATTATCAAAAAGTAACCATGCATTAAAACAAAAGAAAAAATCTGCATCGAACAGAACATGGATAATATTGATATGCTGAGCTTCAGAAGGAGGCTTATATTACGTTGAAGCATGATGATCTAAGTGCACATGCAAATACCATGCAGAATTTCATGCCATCCTTGATATCTATTACAAAATCTTCACATTTGTGTGCCAGCAGTCATGGTACAGCACTCCAGGATCTCCACACAGCATTGGACTGCTAGGATTACAGTCGCACAGCATCCCAGGCACTGTACACAGCCAAGCAGGGATACCTGCAGGGGCAGGGACCAGGCCTCACTACTGGAAAAACACGCAGAGTTTTACAGGCTGCAAGAGCTAGTTATGTATAAGCTGCACATTGTAAATTCTTTTACTGTTATGGAAATTCCTAACGCTGTGTGGCCTTGAGAACTAGTATGATCCCCTTTCAAAGGCCTTTCTTCAGAGTTTCCAGCTCTGGCTTTTTCCTACCATCTTTCCCAGCCTTTCTGAGCTCACCTTTGCAGAGCTGAAGGACTTAAGGATGGGGTGAGGGGCAAGAAGAAAGGAGTTATCCCAGAGTAATGCATTCCATACATTTCACTTGGCTAAAGACACTAAGTTTGCATTTGGGTTTAATTCCCTTCCGCCTCATTTAAAATATCAATTCTTAGCTATGTTCCTGCAGAAAACTTGCAATGTTTCCTTGTCAATTCCCTCAACCCCCATTCCTCCTGAGCACCAAAGGGAAAAACTCTTTACTGGCTGGTTTTAGTCACAGCTTTAATGTTTTGTAAATTCCTTCAGCTGTATAATGCAAACCTAACATAAACAGCTTGGGAGAAAATTCTCAGGTAGTAAAAATTGAGATTTCTTCTCTCCCACCACCATTTTCCTCTTGTTTTTTCTGTTCGCAAGGTGATCAGTCATTTAAAATATCTGTTGCTTCATTATCTTCAGACATGCTTGTGCACCAGAGGTGATTTCAAAGTACTTTAAAGAACAACACCCAAGAATAGACTACATGAGACATACCAGTTCCATGTCCTACAAATCTTGTGCCTGATTTCAAGCTTTTATACAGTTGATACTTTAAAAGCTAAGAAGATGCTGCACTAAATCTTTACATTCTGATTTACTTTTTTCCTTCTGAAAAAATCTTCTTAGGTCTAAAGCCAGGCAGAGGATAGTATGTTAGTTCCTCTAAGGACTTAATAACAGGCTTAGCAAATCTTGGGGTTTAGATGTTAAGTGATTCATTTTGGGGTTTCTGAGCCTTGCTAAGTAACTGCATCTTTGTCCTCCATTAATAAATACAAGAGAGAAGATTCACACAATGCTAACAAGCTGTCTCTGAAAAAAATTACAAAGGAACTATACCAGAAATCACATACTGACCAAATAAAAATCTGAACTCCAAACATTTATGAGTGCCCATCACCAACTCAAAAGAATAAAATTGTATTTAAAAAGCTCTAAAAAGTTGAAGCATTCAAGATGTCACTGCTCTATTAAATGACCTTTGTTACTTAGATCTCTGGACATCATAATTTTAAATTAAGTCCGCTGATTTTATCCTATTGATATTTTCCAATGCCATGGATGATAACTCTTCAGCATTCATAATCTTCCCCACATACTGAGACACAACAAAACCTAAGGATGCATTCCTCTTCAGGTTAATTACTGTTTGACACTAAACTGCTATTTATTTGAAAAAGTGCTTAGAGGTTAAAAAGTCTCCAGGCATTAGGAGGTCACATCTTGCCTTGAGGTTAAAGAGGAAGTAAGAAAGAAAAAAAACCCACTCAGGTGGGCTATGAAATTCTCTCATTCCACCCCCAGGTAGTAGGCCACTATCTCAACCACACAGTGAGAAAACATTTTCAGCTGAATCAATCCTTTAAATGAAACATGCTGAAGGTGCAGTATGGAACATGGGCCCTGCTGCACTCACTGGCTGAGCACAGACATTTCTTATGGTAGGATCTTGAGCCTGCTAATGTTGTCACTCTCATCTGCTTGATGCTGCCTGTCTGCTCAGTTCTCAGAGGAATCATGTTAAGGACATTCTGCAGCCACCACCACCCACTTGCTCCAGTTTTCCACCTTGCTAATTGCCAGAGGGCAATGGCAGGCATCAGGTTTACACTCAAACCACAAGGAATTTCAGGCCACATTCAAACAACAAAGGGTCAGCCAGGTGTTGTCCCATACAAGAAAACAGCTTGCAGATTCTGAATTTTACCTTCTGCTCTTGAGTCCTCCCCAGGAATATTGTTGCTTTTTGATTAACTTAACAAAACAGAAAAACACACACAAAAACCCAAACATACAAATAAACAAAAACCACTAGTGGAAAGTAGAAGAGAATACAAATCAATAGATCTGTATTAAAACAAAGATATTATTCTTATCTATCCACAGTAACCGTGAGCCAGGAAACTATAAAATCCTAATGAAAGTTTACTGTGCACCCTCAACATTCTTTTATAAAGTCAGCAGGAAGCATGCGTTAATCTATAAAGAAGTTTCTTTCTACAATGTATTTCTAACAACAGTAAAAAACAATCTAACAAATCAATTCCTTATTTGGAGAATGATTTTCCTGACACTGAAAAAAGCAGAACTTTGATACAATGTCAAAGTTCACAAGAGTAAACAGAAATTCTCAACTTACATGCAAAAATAATTAATAGTGCATTTGCACTGAGCAGACTGGCTTTCAGTACTGGTATTTCCAGACAAGAGTGGTTATAAAGTACATGTGCCCATCTGCTTGTGTGTATATAAACACACACCCAGTGTATACATACATTTAGCAGCATACTTGGATGTCTATACACAGAATCACTTCTATGCAATTACTGTTATCATGACACTATTAGAGAAATAGAAGAGGTAATGAGATTGGGCTGGGAGATCTACTTGATGTTACCTGCTAAGCGACTGTCAGGCAACATTTTGTTAAAAAAAGCTTCATGATTACAGTAGTTACATTACTCTCAAAAAAGCTGTACTAGTCTAATTTGCTCCCCATTTTGTCCAAAAATAAAATAGTGAAAAGATATGGGTTCTACTAACTATTAATTTAGAGGCATTAACCCTAATGACATAATGCAGGCAAATCTCATTTTGGAATCTTTACTAAAACATAAACCAAACATCACTGGAGAAGGAAAAGTATTAAATTGCGGTACAGACCACCCCATTCAATTTAGGAAAAATCCTTAATGACTTTGACCCTAAGTACAAAAGGGAGAAAATGTGGTTTTCCGTGTCATATTTGCTCATCACATTGCAATCAAGTTGCTGTTGGATGCCAGGAGTGGGGCTTAGACTAAGTTAACACAGTTGAGCCTCCGCATTAAGCCCTATCTGAAGCAAAGGAACTAAGAGGAAATTGTTCTTGTGATCTCCTGTTCTTCAAAGCACCAGCGTCTCAAATCTGTTTATTGGTTCAAAGTTTAATTACCCGTCTATACACACTCTATCTGTGCACAGCAGGGAAGACAAAGCACTGTCAAGATTGCATTGAAATATTCCAGGCTATTGGAGAACACAAAGCCTCTCTGATGGAGCCTCCTCCTGACAGGGCAGGCCCAAATTCCTCAGCTATTCCACAGATACCTATGAACTCCAACCCAGACACCACGCTTCTCATCCGGAATCCATGCAACTTCCATTAATATTAGACTGCCAACTGATTATGTAACAAACATACCAAGGGAAAAGATCATTTTATGTTTATAATGTGACTAAGAGCTCTAATACTAAATGCCAGGTACTTGAGCTTCTGTCTCTGTTGCCCTGGAAGATTCTACAAAGTGGTAACTCTGGTTTCTCCTCTTCCCAGTAGCAGAAGGAGATCTTCAGTTCAGAAATTCTTGATGAGTAACAACAGAATTTCATGTCAGTAAGAGAAATTATGATCTTAAAATAGTTGTTTCAGACTAGCAATTAATTGTACATATTAATTTTGTGGTAGACAGCAATACACAAATGCATTTTAGTAAATAAAAATATACAAAACTTTTGGGAAAAATCCATTTACAGTCCCAATAGTTTTTCCAAAGTTTCTGGGAACTCATACGATTGAACCACATGATACAGACGAAAAATGTTTCAAATCTACAGAGAAATTAATCCAGAAAGTAGCTGCAAAAGAATTAAATTTACTAAGAGTTTTAACACATTTCCTGTGTGCAAATGGTGAGGGTTAAACAAGAAAACAACTCTAGACCAAATTCCATAGAACTAGCACAGAAAACCATAATTACTACTTCAATGGCATCACCTTAGATTAATAAAAAATGACCCACATGTCCCATATCTTATCAGCTTCTGTTTTCAGAATTTTAATACATCTGTAGACAATTACCCAGAGGAAAGATAACAACAACTCCAAGCCAAGCCCATATTTATATAGCAATAAAAACAAATTGCCAGGTCAATTGACAGAATTACTGCTGTGAATCTATTCATTGCAAAACTGCACAAGCAACACCAATGCTATTAGCAGATGCTCTGCAGAGATGTTTCCTTTACCTATACTCATTACATCTCCTTTCTAAAAAGGAAAACCAAAAAAAAAACCAAAAAAACCCCCAAAACAAAACAAAACAAACAAAAAAAAAAACACTCAAAACAACAATAACAAAAAAACACTAGTGAGGACTGTGGAAATAACTTACTGACCTAGGTGTTGAAAAAGAGTTTCATTTAGTACTGAATCACTGAATCCCACTACTGACAGCAAGGAGAATGCTGTCTAATTGCTCTACTCAAGGGAGATGAAGGCAGCAAATCAAATTAATTATATAGGTCTTACAGACACTGGTACAGCACCAGGCAGAACCAAATGCCATATACAGAGTACTTAGACACATCTTTTCATCATGCAAGACAAACATCTGCCTTTTTATTAATTTTTTTTTTCCAAAGACCTACTGGGACTCTTAAACCCAAGTAATTATTTTGGATACTAACTTGATTCCCTGCAAAAATAAATAATTAATAAAAGAAAAAAAAAAAAAAGGTGGGTGGGGACAGGACACAAAAAAAATCCAAACAAACACAAAAAAAAACCCAAAAAACCAACCAAACACACCACACAAAAAAACCCCACCTTCAGAGTAGAGGAGGAAACTTTCTTACTAGACTGTGTACTTCTCAAGTGACAGCTCCAGAAAGCCTCTTCCCCCCATAAACTGGTATCAGTTTTTGGGATGGCCTCCACGAGGACAAGAAGCTGCACAAATACTCAGTTCACCTTACGTCCATTAACCTTTTAAAGGCTAGAAATGCAGAAAACAACTAAAGACAAATTCATTGGAAGTACCTGTAACACCCACTAAAAATGTAACTGAATAATCATAAGAGTTCAATCAAGACTGACTGCTCTTGAACAGTGTTATAAACACAAGGACTGCAACAGAGCACAACTGTAGTAATGCATACTCAGGTTTACATGCAGCCTCAGCCGCACCCTGGTGCTAAGGATATAAGGGCTCCATACATCCATTTACTATAGACCAAAAAATCACCACAGGAAAGAAAAGTGCATTTTAAAAACATATGTGCCATCAAACTTCCAAAGTCAGTGGCTTTCTCCCGCTCGTATCCTCAACTATTCCTGTCGTTTACACACACAAAACACTTTTTACAGTCATATAAAATCACCTCAAGATGTGACAGAAGCTACTAAGCCTGCTACTGCAACGGATACCGACGGACATTGCGCAGGCATGAATGGATTGGTTCCCAAGGAGGAAAAGGGAGCAAAGCATTAGGTCAGATGCAGCATCACACACATGGCTTGGCTTCCAATTCCTCTTTCTGCTGTTTTCCCACTTCAAGATTCAAGACCATTCCAATACTTGACTTCACGTCTGAATTATTTTTCATCAACTATAGATAAGTCCACTGATGGATCTAACTTCTCCAACCTGCAGGTGTGTACCACCTCACAGGTTTGATCATCTGAGATGAACACAAGGGACATAATCTATCTAACAGCCATTGAACTGGCCCCAGGGCATAAAGGTTAGGAGTCATAGCAAACAGTGCATAGGAAATACCCTCCAGACTCAGGTAATTTAAGTCCTGCTTTACTACCTGCTAAACTGCATTAGTAACGCAGGAGCTGAAATGAAGCTAGCGGACAGTCATTCACGTTCTAACAAATGTCAGTTCTGAACAGCCAGCAGAGTTCACATTAAACAGGACCATATAAAAATCATGTAGCTGTTTGTTTGTTTTTCCAGTCTGTAGACAGTATTTGAAAGGTTTATCAACCACATAAGCCTTGGGGCTAATGGAAAAAAAAAAAAACAAAAACAGAGATAACTCATACTTTTGAATGCAAAGAGAGGAAAGCAGAAGTTTTACACCATGATACCGCAGAAAGTCTGCATTCCTGACTGAAAGAGCACACCTGGACCACTGCTCTGCTGTGCAAAAGAAACTCTGTGTAGAAAAGGTCAAGAGGCAAGCTTGACGCACATACAAACACTGGAGGTAAACCAGAAAGCAATTTGCCACCTTTACAAATCTACAGGGCTGTAGATTTTCTAAATTCATAGCATACTTTGTCATCAATATGGCCTGGAAGAAAGACCAGCCGCCAGCATGAGTCAGTGCAGATTGCATTCTTTCCTTATGCATTTCCAATTTATAAACTAAACTTAGTAGCTCAGAAGTAGCTTAGTAGCTACTGCCCAGGGAAAACAGAAAAGGAGCCTGAAAAATATAAAATATAGTTTATGATTTCCACTTAATCACAACTAAATTTACACTTATCAATATCTGAATACACTTACATATTTTTAAGTAACAAACTAATTAATTGGTTTGCAGAAGAACTGCCATCTGATGTACAGTTAACTTCTTATTGCTGCTCTAGGGAAGGAAAGATGTATTTTACACTGTTGCTTTATTTAATCCAGCTATCAGAAACTTCCGTGGCAGTAGTACAATCTCCATCCTGCCAAACTGAAACAACTCTGGTGGATTTTCAAGCAGCCTAAGAAATTGTGCCATTGAAAAAGAAGCATCTCCATTACAGAGCAAGTTTTTAAAAGAAACCAATTTTAAGCAGCAAAATGTATCTAGAACAAACCATCTTCCTGGTTAGTAACTGAAAAAATGTACCAATGCACTGATATAACAGGAAAACATAAGGGTTATAAAGGGACCAAGAGGTATAAAGCTTATGCATGGCAATAGCTACCTGTCCAGTACAAACACACACCAAATAACCAGCTTTAAAACCGATCCTAGACTGCACTTCCTAACAAGATCTTGCCCTTTGTTTAATAAAGTAAGTCTGACCAGCAGGTCAAGGGAGATGGTCAAGGGAGGTCCTCCTACCTCTCTGCCCCAGTGAGGCCACCTCTGGAGTATTTGGTCCAGTTCTAGGCTCCCCAGTTCAAGAGAAACAGGAAACTACCAAAGAGAGGCCAGTGGAGTCTACTATAATCCTGAGGGGACTGGAGCATCTCTGTGCTGAGGAAAGGCTGAGAGAGCTGGGCCTGTTTAGCTGGGGAAGAATAGCCTGAGAGGAGTCTGGTCACTGCTGATCAATAGCTAAAGGGTCAGGGGGCAAGCGGATAGGTCCAGACTCCTGTCAGTGGTGCCCAGTGACAGGACAAGAGGCAACGGGCACAAAACTGGAACCCAGGAGGTTTCATCTGCACAGAAAGAAAACCTGTGCTGTAAGGGTGGCAGAGCCTGGCCCAGGCTGCCCAGAGAGGCTGTGGAGTCTCTGCCTCTGGAGAGATTCCAAGCCCGCCTGGATACAATCCTGGACTCCCTGCTCTGTGTGACCCTGCTGGAGCAGAGAGTTGGATGGGGTGATCTCCAGAGGCCCCTTCCAAGCACTATCATACTGGAATTCTGTAAAAAACCAAACAGTAAATGGAGGGGTGGGGAGGGGCTTGTTTTTATTCCAACATAAAACTACAGGTTTCTGACAGCAGGAAGTTCATAATCCTTCCTTAGGAATCCCATAGAAACCAAAGGGCCTCTCAATCCCCAGTCATGTTCCCAGACTCTTGACTTCCCGGTTCATTACTACAGAGTACATTGCCAAACAACCGTCAATTTTTAGAGACCTCTATTTCCCAATTTTATAGCAAATAAATCTTCCTAGAGTTCACAACTCTGGAAAGAAAAATATAAAAATAAATCTGAAATATGAATGAAATTTCTAGAAGCGTTGTTCCTCTCTCACTATTCCACCTGCCAAAAAACAGAGGGGAAGATTGCTGCAAGGTACTTAGTGGTTTGGTCCCCTTTTAAAGTCAACTATTCCAGGCAGAAAAACTATACACTCGCCCATCTCACTTGCACCAATATTTCCTTCTGTATCTAGGAAGCAATTTGGACAGGGTAGAGTGGCTGTTGTGTTTCACTTTCTTCTTCAGCCAGAAGACTCAAGAGCCAACTGTACAATCTGAGGATGTCCCAGCTGCATACATATTACCTCCTTGGCTGCTGGAGACATTTGCTTTGGAAGGGAGAGCTCAGTGACACCAATAAAAAACATTCCATATATTTTTTGCTGAACCAGTTTCATTCTGACAGGTGTAAACAGTGAAAGAAAGAAGAGGGGAAAAGCAAAGTTTTATTCTCTGACCCTTCAGAAGAGGATACATCTGACACTGCAGTATTTCTGTGATATTCTGGAGTCTAGGCTGAATTATGACATGACAGACTTTTAGAACTTGTCAGATATCCTGTTTCTCCAAGAACCTCTTCCAAAAATAATACTAGCCTTACCATATAACCCTTCATTGTACTTAATTCAGCTATTATACGTGATGCTTTGAATTCTCATCATTCAGTTTGCAGCATTGAGCACCCAATTTGTTGAATTACTGTCCTGTACATAAAAGTTTTGCACTAGACACAGTATGAGAGGAAAAAAACACACAATAGATAAGAGCTATCATTTCCAAAACAAAAGTAAACAGATAAAAGAAATAATTTAATGTATTAATATGCTTATTAACTTTAAATAGACACTTTTAATACTGCTAAACTAATTTTCATTTATTTATTCATCCTTTGCTCAATTTTTATTTTATTATTCTTTTTTAACACTGTAAGGAACTATGCTTTCATTAAGCTGCAAGCATTTATTGTATCAATTAGTGTTGGATTAAAACTGTCTTGTACCCAGATTTCATCTCCATGGATAAATACAAACATTTCGGTTTGTGAATGTAATTAGCTGATTTAAAAGGGTCACAATTTGTACTATACTGTATTTGATAAAGAGTCTGGTCTACAAACAGACTTTGTGCTTTCTTTAAATAAACCAACAACTAAGTAAAGTAGCTGCTGTCTGCAAAGATAAATGGCTGCAGTAGGTGTTCTAAAAATAAAGAAAAGTGTGTGTCCCCTTTTTTTTTTTTTCCTTACCCACACCATGTCTGGTTCATTTTCCCCCAAGCAACAACACTGCACAATGGTGGGAAAAAAAAAAAAGAAACAAAACACACAGAGTTCACTTTTCTTTTACCTAATTTCATACTTGAGTATTTAGTTTTGGTAACTAAACTCTGACTTGCACTGTACTTGCATTCTGCAAAGAGGAAATTAAGAGAACATTTAAAAAGGAGATGGAAAGAGCAGAGAAATATTCTGTGAAAAAAAACCCCAAAATGAACTCCAGCTGCTGTGAAACATGACATCTCAGAAATTTGTGCTAGCACATATCTCAGAGATGTGATATCCTCAATCTCTCCTCTTCTGTTCCTTCAGGGAGAGCTCTCTGGACTACCATGGGCAATATGTGTCTCGGAAGATGTCGTCGTCTTCTTAAGTAGAACCACACTGTATGTGTCCATGTGTGTTGCAGCATTCCACAAAACAGTCCCACACAAACTCTCCAACAGAATACTTAAGAAACATTTTTCTTCTTAGCTGACTCTTAGCACATTGAGTGCAATCTAAGAGTAGAACAACACGCTATTAACTCCTCCCTGGTCACACCCCTGCGTTGTTTTAAAAGATGGAAAAAACAATTAGATTGTCCTGCAGTTGGTAACTCCCTCCACAGAGAATTGGAAATGAAGCACAGAAGCTTGGTCCTGGCTGTCAAAAAGCTCCAGACTAATCCTCTATGTTCTAGGTATCTACATGTAATCCCCAGCTGAAGGCTGTATTCAACATCTTTGCTACTGTAGCACACTGGAGCTCTCTTCAGAATAGAGCAGGATCCCTGATTGCGAAACCACCTCAGGAACACAATTCACTCTCTTGCTAACGTACATGATGATGCTGTTTAAAGACATTCCCTGCAGAGACCTGTGTTAGACTGCTTGAAGACAGGTGTTGGCATACCAACAAGTCAAAATCTGATGTGCTTTCTCAATAAAAATGTGAGGATAAGCAGTGGGGAAATTTCTAAAGACTAGCAGTTCACATCACACTTGCCCTTCATGTCAGTAAAGGTCTTGACATGTCTCTAAATTAAAATAAAACTTAATGACTTATTTCAGAAGTTTGGCCCTTCAAATTGACTTGCAGAACCTAAGTGCCAAGAAGCTGTTCCTTCAATCCAAGAGGATTTAGGTTCAAACCTTTCTTAAAACTTTTATTAATAGTGAGTAACTGAGTATAGGAAACTCCAAAACCGAGTACTCAGCTGAATGATAAATTTTCTTTTTATTACACTTTAGGAAGCAAAAAAAAAAAAGAAGTGCTGAATACCAGCTGGACAACTTTGGCTCTAGAGTCAAGTGAAGCAAAAAAACATACAGAGAAAATTGCAATCTGTCAACAAGAATATAGAGTAGCTTGACACAGGCAGTCTGAGGAGAGGCTACAGGTCAGCATATAGATGCTATCCCTTACTAGCTCCGGGATTGTTGCAAACAAGCCAACGTACAGTTACCAACCCACCGCAGTAAGACTGCTCTGTAAAGCAGACTGACAGACCTGCCAGTACTCCTTCTAGACAAGGAGTAATAGATGTGTGCAAGTGAAGTTTAAAAATAAGCAGGAGGTAACTTTCACTTTATGAGAAACATAATTTCTGTCCCTAAGTTTCTTAGAATTGTAACTCAGGCTCAGCATCATCAGAATAATAAACAGCAATGTATTTGAACATATTTCCCATTAAAAGCATTGAAGTACGACTACAGAGTTTGGGGTGTAACAGAAAATTTCTGCCTCGCTGGGCCACTCTCTCTAAAGCCGATGGCATCACAGCCTGAACCAAAGGTGTTAAACCTTTATATCCTGACAATCTTACGCAAGCTCAATTTATATTATGCATATCTCTGCCTCGGTCAAGAATTTATCTTCCCCTTCCCAAAATATTTGAATAAAACTGTCTGCTATATCAAATACACTTCTTAATCCAAATAAAATGTCAGATAAACTTCAGCAGGTAATTATCACAGGATAATTTATACAGTTCTACAGAGAGTGACACTATGTTCTTTGAGTCTTTTGCTGATTTGCTACTGCACAGAATAATTTACACGAGTAAATTATTACTTACAAGAGAAACAAGATGTATAGACACACTAAACTGCTTACAATTATACTATGAAACTAGAAACAACTACCAACATGTAGACCACTGTCCACCTGTTCTGCAACAGAATTTCAATAAGTTAATCACATTCCGAGCTGCAATAGTTCCCATTTTCAATTCATTTCTAAGTATTCACTTCTTATATTTTCGTACTTCACATTTGTATTCATAGTCCCAAATACACCTCTCCACATCTTGCAATGCTATGTTCTGAAGCCTTTTTTTTTTTTTTTACAGTAACATATGGGATCTTTTTCCTCTTTATCCCCTAAAAGTCACTTGAAGCATCCCACCCTTAGATGTTTGCTACAGTATGAGCACGAAATGCAGTGAGTGAAGACCATTCCTTTTTTTGCAGCAGTAGCAAGAAAGATGTCAGGAATCTTTTCACTGGAAGTTATTTTTCACTTCCTACTCTGTACATTTGCTTGCTAAGAAGAAATTTTGGGGAGGAAATCCGAGTGTTACCACATCCGGGGACGCATATGTATCCAATGTTGTTTAGAAGAATACTGTATTCATCTCCTGCCAGAGTTTAAGATCTCATGTCGTATTTAAGGCAAATGCCAAACTGCATTTCAAATAAATGGCTAGAACATACAGTGCGAGTTTATGCCTCCAAATTATACCCTTGTTATGCCAGAAATAGTCTTTGCCGCTAACTGCCCTTGCTTGGTGACTGAACAATCAAGGGAACAAACTATCAATGTTCACAGCCTTTTTTGTCTGTGTGGTTTCTGATGACAGGGAGCTTGGTTCCTTGCCTAACCACCTGGAAAGGAGACTTAAAAACAACAGAACGTCTCCCAGATGTACAGAGATGCAAAGCTCTGATTAATCCACTGACATGACAACTGGCAACCACTGCTCTGGGCACTCTTTAAAAGCTCAATATGGCACTTTTACAGCCAAATTCACCCAATTAAGCAGTTTGGGGAATTTCATCCAGCCTCACACATCAATGCTAAAATAGGTGGAGAGATTATTTCACTAGATGACTAGCATTGTTGTCCTGTCCCAAGCAGCTCTAACAGCTCTAAGTAAGAAGGTAGCAGCTTAACTCCCTGTCTATGCCACAGACATGGCGATGGAAGCACAGGCTCACAGGGAAGGGGACAGGAGGCCTGTAAAAGCACTTTTGGGGTGGGCTGCAAATTCCCTCATCAGTCTCTCAGAGATAACAGTATCAAATACTGCAAGAGACATTTATGAAAATCAGATTTTTATCTACCACTTAATTTTCGCAATTAATTGGCTGCTTCAAGCCAACCAACCGGTAAAGTAACCAGAGCAACGTTATAAAGAGAATGGCTACTCATGGATCACAGCACCACATAAATAACTTCATGTTTTATGTTATATAGGACTGAAAAAAGCTTCTACAGGAAACATCTGTCTTCTCCTTATAATAAACAAAATCCATTTACAAAAGCCTGAGTTGCATAATGATTACACAAACTGAAGAATCATTTTTATCAAAAGCAGGGAAGAACAGAACACTCAAGTAATCCTCACTTGCAGAGAAAACAAGCACAGAAATTCCCCTTTCTTTGTTTACATACCCTGTACAAGCTGTTTATTGAAGCTGACACTGAACTGCGCAGTACTTGGTGCAAGCGAAGCTGCACTCCATGGGGGTCTGTCCTCTCCTGCTATCCTATTAAGGCACTTGAGATGGCACCCATGACTTCACATGCCTACTGTCATACACTGACCACCTTAGAGTAGCACAGGACACATTATGTCAATGACTGCTTTATGGTACTTCCCATCTTGTAAACAGAACTTCTAAAAACAACGAGAGCAATCCAGAATTACTCAATGACCTAGTTCAGAAGTCATGTGGTCAAGTCATTCCACTGCTTCCTGAAGTTGAAGAATCCCCAATTTACCCATTAAAAAATATTACTTTTGAAGTCATTATTATAATACATCATGGATTTTAAGAGTGCTACAGTCATATCTACCTGCGGATCTTTTGTTGCATTCAGGCAAAAATTACTTCATGCAAGTAAAATACAATACCCACATTACTTAGTAAAGAATCAAGCTATTGTCTTGACTTTTTTGGAATGACATCAATGTTCACTGGGGAGTTTAATTGGTGTTTGTTTTTTGTTTGTTTGGGGTTTAGGTTCCAGGCTGGTATTTTGGTGGTTTGCTATTTTTTGTTTGGTTGGTTTTGGTTTGTTGGTTGGTCTTTTTTTTGTTGGTTTTTATTTGTTTTTTTTTTTTGGTTTTGTTTTTTTGGGGGTTTTTTTTTTTTTTGTTTTTTTTTTTTTTTTGGGGGTGGTGGTGTGTGTTG
>JAAGNO010004478.1:15216-26751 GCA_033439905.1 Ceryle rudis | reverse complement strand
TTCCGGCAAAGGTTAAAAGGGGTCAGCCCTAAAAGTGGGGGGGGGGGGAATAAATTAATAAATAAATGGTCAGCCTGAATTGCAAACAGGCTCGAGTAGAGAAAAAGCTTCCTAGAAACGGATTGAGTTTTGCTTTGTGTTCTGCTTTTCTGTTCTGCAATCAAGGCACACGTGAGCAGCCAGTCTGGTAGTAAAGACAGATTAAGTAAAACAGGTTTTACTGTTTAGCTCAATTCAATTAAACACAAATGTACATAAAATGTTAATCATATAAGATTAACATATTTAAGTATAACGCGGAGGGGTATATACCTACATAGCTATTCTATACGAGCACTTGACTACCAACTCAACCCCTCCTGTACTACTTTTTTATTTTTATTTTTCAAGGCTCCACCTGACATAAAACCACAACCGCGTTCTTCGTCTACACGGCTGACGCTCCCTCTGCTCAGGCGGGAGCCGGGGTGGGGCGCAGGTGCCGGGCCGTGCTGGGAGGCAGGGTTTATTTTGAAATGATACTATATGCAGTCGAGTGTTGAAAATGTTGAAACAGTCCAATTTGTTTTCACTCTGTATTAGTTTTAGTTTCAGGCATAGCCAATCCCCATTCAGGTGCTATCAGATGACCAGTTACTGCTTAGTTAACTAGATGTAAAGTTTTACATATATATTAATGTCAATAGTTTTATTACAAGTTGTGTAAAATGGACTCTCTAGTTTAAAAAAAATGAACAAAAAAAAAACAAAAAAAAAAGAAGAAAAAAAAAATTAGGTCTCTCCTGAAATTGACTTTAGAGCATGGAAAATGATTTTACTGGATTCTGTTCAACTGTAACCAAGGAAAAAAATATGTATGTTGTAGAAAAAGTTGCAGAATTAAAAAAAGATCTGCTTTTAATTTATTCTTTTTGTATTAAGAATTTGTATAGTTACCTTTACATTTTGCAAAACGGTGTTGTCAACACTTCCTTATTAAAGCATTTTCAAAACGAACCCTTGCAGTGGTCTGTTCAGGAGGGAGCCCTTACCCTGAGGAGCGCAGCACCACCTCTGCAAGAGGTGCTCAGCCCAGATGTGCACACAGCTGGCCAAGGTTCCCGGGAGGGACCTGCTCCTTTGCTGTCAGGCTGCAGGAAATGGGGCGCTACCCCCAAAAAGCGCATCCTTCAGAGGTCCCCTGGGATTTGCTCAGCAGATCCCTGCTCGCTCCATTGCGTGCTCTCGAGCACTGGGCTCGGGAAGCGCCTCGGGCAGCAGGAACCCACGTGACTGACGTCCCACCACAGCAGGAAACAGTCATGGAATCACAGAACCACACAATGGTTTGGGCTGGGAGGAACCTCTAAAGGTCATCTAGTCCAACCCCTCTGAAGAGAGCAGGGACATCTGCAACTAGAGCAGGTCATTCAGAGTCCCATCCAGCCTCACCTGGAATGTTTCCGGGAATGGGGCCTCCACCACCTCCGTGGACAATGCGTTCCAGTGTTCCACCACCCTGTAAACCATACTTACTTCTAACACACACAACTTGAAGTAACAGATGAATGCTCTCTTACAGAATTGGATGCTAAGGAGCCAGCATCCATAGGACAGGTGTGAGCCCCAGCACACCCACCCCGGTGCTCTTAGGAGCCACCTGCTCCTTGGGTTAAATTCATGAAGAAAGCCACATGATACTGCCGAGATAGCAGCACCAAGAACCACCCCAACAGATACAGCTCTATCTTATGAGGGGTTCCACCGGCAGCCCGGGGTTTGGGAAGCTGCTTCCTATCACTGTTTCTCCCCACCGTGGGCAGTGGTGACCCCTGCAGCCACCTGGCACCCCCTCCAAACCAGCAGCAGTTTCGAACAGCCACGCGCTCTCCACGTGGAACCCGCCTGCCCTTCTCCCAGCACAGTCGCTTCCTGTGCTTTCCATGTATTGCCACTGGCCACGGAGCTCCTTTCCACCCAAGCATCTCTTGTATCATCCACTTGCTCCCTGCCATGACACAGTGCACCGACCCAGAGTCAAGAGGCCACCCCGACCATGCAGCATCACTGCATGAAAGACACTCCTGTGTAGTAAATCCCCAACAAGGTTTTGCATGGGAAGAATGGCAGGGAGTGCATTTTTCAGACACCTAACCCCGGGACTTTGGCTCAGATTTATTGCCAGTGGCTCCGATTCTGCTGCAGGCACTTCTTTAAGCTCTACACATCACAAGCAGCTTTTATAGAATCAGACTGGTTTGGGTTGGAAGGGACCTTAAAGATCATCCAGTCCCAGCCCCCCTGCCATGATGAACAGGGACACCTCCCACTGGACCAGGTTGCTCAAAACCCCATCCAGCCTGGTCTTGAACACTTCCAGGGAAGGGGCAGCCACAACCTCTCTGGGCAACCTGTGCCAGTGTCTCACCACCCTCAACAGTAAAGAATCTATTCCATAATACCTGATCTAAATGCACCCTCTTTCAGTTTAACCCCCCTACCCGTCATCCTATCACCACATGCCCTGACAGCGTCCCTCCATCTTCCCTGTAGGCCCCCTTTCCACAACAGCCTGCTCCAGGTGCGATACCAGCGCCGACACCCTTGTGCCCAGCCCTCTTGAAGGGCACCAAGTTTGTACTCATTCCCTGCGTCCAGAAGCCAGGGCACTCTCCTACCCCTGAGCAAAACCATTTACATCTCAACCTGCTGCATTCTCTGGGCACGACTGGATCCATAATGGAGACTGGAGGACAGCAGGCAGGAGCCCAGTTCCTCCATCAGAATAGACTGATCCCACATACACCTCCCCCACGAGCCTTTACGGCAGTACAAATAGCAAGTAAGAAATCAAAGGCATTTAAGTACCATCACGCGTGGCAATGCCGAGCTAAGGCAGACACCACGGCCTTTGAGAGCACCACCTCACACAGCCCCTTCCACCGCTGGGCTAGGGAAGGGGTCAGGGGCCACAACAAACAAGCAGGGGCTCCCAAGTCCCCGAACCACTCCAGACACAGCTATGGTGAACGCATGATTTCATCCTAAGGCTACAAGTCTTTGGATTCAGCAGAGTTATTTCCACCTAATGCAAAGAATTATCAGAAATAAACATCTGGAGAAGCCCAGAGGGAAAAGTCTGAAGGGCTAAGCTGAAACATACCCTCCCCACAAAAACCGTCAAGCAGTGTGACAGCTGCACCACACCCACTCGTCCCTAAACTAGACTCGGGTGGGTTAGGGATTATTTTTTTTTTTTGGCTAAAAGGCATTATTAACTATTTGATCACGGTCTGGTAGCTGTAATTTGGGGCCATCCAGCTGCAAAGAGCCTCCAACCAATAATGAAAAGCAGCTGCTGTAACAGTGTCCCCCCCGCTCTGGATCCCCCGAGGACCGAAGCTGGCTCTCACGTGCTGGACAGCTGGAAACTCTTACACGGAGATGCCGTGAGAAAGTACTGTTCAGCTCCTCGGTTCCCCGCGCAGCACCATTCCACGAATTGCAAGGGGATAATGTTCTTCCGTCATGGGATTCATCGGAGCAAGGCGGCTGTATTTCAGGGACTGGCGGCGAGGAGGCACATTGCTTAAATTACATTCTTTAAAACCCGATCAGACTAAAACATTCCAACCCCAAATTCACATCCCTACAGGACGCGCATCCCCGCTCAAACCAGTACTCAGGGTACCATTAAAACTCTCCTCAACAATTAGCTCTGAAGTGGGAGGGAAAAATCTCTCCGCTGTTATTAGAGATGACTGCAGTTCCCTCTAACACAGACATTAGAGTGCCCCGTGAAGCATCCCCTGGCTACTCACTGCACTTTCCAGGGAAATTATAGCTCTTCTGAACGACGGACAATATTGTCCCTCAATTATTTAAAGAGTTCAAAACGAAGGTCAGGATGAAGATTTAGAAAGAGCTCAGGAAATCATCTGGGTGGGGAAAGGGATGAGGTTGCGGTGTGATCAGTGTCTCCTGTTGTAGTCATGCCTCTGAAGAATAACTCCATAGAGCGCTGCAAAATAAAATAAATCACCTGACACCACTGTTAATGAAACTCTTCCGTGGTCTTGACATCTGCCCAGCTTCTCCCCACAAATCCCCGTCTACTCCCCAAAGGCCCCTCCCCAAGCCTCATTAGGTCTCATCAGCCTCATTTTTATTACTTCTAAACTGTTTAAGCTCTTGACATTTTCTCTGGGGTCAGACACTCCAGACAGAAAAACTCCTGTGTCCAAAGAGGCACGTCAGAATCCGGAGAGGCTCCAGAAGACGCTGAAGTTCCTCAAGACTCACTACCAGCACAAGTCCCCCAGCACCGGGTCTCTCTGTGCCACAGGACACGAATACCCACGAGATGCGTAAGTCCTTCAGAAGAGGGCACCAGTTCCTGCTCCACACCTCCAGCCGAGGTGAGAACTCTGACAAACCATGCACTTGGACACCAACACATTTCTCCAGGAAGCGGTTCCGCTCACGTGGCACCCGGCCTCCTGCTGCGGCAGCTCCCCGGCTACCAGTCCCCAGCTCACAGAGCGGCTGCCTCAGGGGAGCGGTAACGGGACACCCGATTCAAACACCTGCCCGACTCCGACCCTGGCAGCCAGGACCAGACCCTCCCCTCTCCACCACCTGCCCAGGAGAGGCTTCTCCAGAGGCAGAGAGGGCTCTGTGGGAGCAGACAGAGGGGAGGGTCTGGATCCTCACAAACGTGGCCACTGGCAGGTACTGGCAGCCACTGCAGTGATCAGCAATTTGTCTAGAGCTTCACTTAGGTCCTCGAAAGGCCTCCTGAAGAGAAGGACCTGTTAATACTGTTGCAGAGGCACCGTTGTTCTTGAAATTAAAAAAAAAAGAGATAAAAAGCATTATTTCCCTCAGACTTTGGGCCTGCACCACTAGCAAAGCTTCACTATTTCACTGCTTACGCCGAATTAGACACTGCCGATTCTGTGAGTTTCTTCACCATTCTCAGTCAAGATGCACAACAGTAAAGATCTGCGGCCACTAGAAATGCTCTTCGTGGTCATGGGAGGTCCTAATTATTTTCTCTGCAATGCCCAGCAGACTGAAATTTTCTCCAGATGTATAAAAATGGGATTTGAAAGCCTCAAAAGCGATAAGATTACTTCCCCCAAGCCCAGAAGGTTTATATTAGAAATGCCATTACCAAAAAAAAAAAAAAAAAAAAATAAAGCCAAATCAGATGCGTTCAAGATCAAAAACTCTTTGCACTAAAGCTGGCTGTATTTTTCAGCTGAGAAATATATAAACCTTGTTTTATTCTCCTGATAAATACCACATGAAAGATTAGCCATTAAAGTCTTCATATGTACAGAAATAAGCAAGATTCAGATTCAACTGCTTCCCTCTAATCATCTCCCCACATCAGTCTCCAATGGGAAAGCAGCCAAAAAAGCTCCACATACGCTCCTTGCGGGGCCGAGTCTCACCTAAAGCTCTGCGACTGGGGAAAGAGATCAGTCTGTAATGGTTCCCTGAAAAACAAAGTGGAATAAAAGCAAAAGTCGTGTTCATTGTCCGCTGCTCATTGTCCTGGTCGTACCCCCTTCAAAACCCACTCCCATCCGCTGTATATTGGATGCGATCGGCGTAAAACGTGGATTTCAAAAGAAATCTAAATAAATGGGGCTCGTAAAAAGGGAGCTGTAGAAAATGTGCTGCTTTATGCTTTTTTTGTGAAGCCCAGCCTAGGTTCCTGTTGCTGTTACAGCACAAACTGTCTCTTCAGTCCTCTCTGAGTCTTGGGAGATCCAACCGTGAGTCACGCCGTGGACACCGCGGAGCCTCACAACGCGTTGTACTCCACACATTTCGATGGGTCTGTTGGGAAGTGCTTCTGGCAAATGGTCATGAGCCTCTTGAGCCCCTAGGAATTAACAAAACAAGGACAATTCTGTAATAAAACTGCAGCTGTCAAACAAACTTAGCAGTCTGTAGTATTTCTGAGCTAGATAACAACAATTCGAGACAAACTGCTGTTATTCTGGGGTTGGGGGTTTTTACTTTGTTTATTTATTGCTGGTTTTCCAGCTTTTATGAACCTTTGTGCCTGCAAAGTGCCAAGTTATCTTCACTATTAGAGGAGTCGGCGGCATAACTGAAGAGACCACAGATTCAGTCCCTCCCAACAGATTCACTGTCTGGGATCACAGTGACGCTTTAATCGCTCTTCACCACCACGGGAGAAAACAACACTGTCACAACAAAAGATACTTAAAAGAAACCTGAATATTAGAAGTAATTTTATAGAGAAAAAAGCCATTTCTGACAGGAAAAAAAACCAAGATGCACAGCTACGAGAAAAACCAAACAAGTTCTCAGGCGGAGAGATATCACCGCTCCCCCGTGGTGGCACCACACCTGACCTACACCGTGGAGGCAAACTCAAGCCGCAATCAGGAAGAAAGGCAGAATGACAACTTCTCCGTTCTTTCAAGGCATCAACTGCCAAAAACCAACGTGACAGAAACCCTGTGAATACTTTCTTTCAAGTAAAGCATGAAAGACTAACAAAGAAAGAAAACTGCTGTGGCAGTAGCATAATTTAGCAGTGACACTGTACTCCAAGATGGCAGTCATGTGCCTGTCGTTAGCCACTGGACGTGGAAGATGGCTCCTCACTGAAGGGAAAAATGATTCAAGAGAGGATGCTTTGGCCTCTTCACTGCAGGCAAGTCTGGAAAGCATGTCCCAGCACCATAACGACTCCTTGTTTGGGATGTCAGGACCCCAGGATCGCTGTAAACCAGAAACACGTTAGCTTGATGTAACCGCTGGGAGCACAAGTAACAATCCCTGCTCCAGTTCGAACCAGACTAGCTAAACAAGGCCTGATATTTAAAACCAACACAGAGAATACACGTGTTTAAAGCCAACTCTGTCTTGGCGCTTCAGTAAGTTGTGTCACTCAGAAGCACAGATAGGAAATTCACAGTGGGAAGATGAACACAAAGATTTCCTTAACCAACAGACGTAACCCCAAAAGCAGATAAGGCACAAACTGGGGAATTCATATTCACTGTGTCTTCCAAAGGGCCTGCTAAGAGATTGAGCAACGCTCCAGAGAAGAGATCTTCCTGCCAGAAGAGTGGCCAACGGACACAGCCAATTATCCACCAAAGCTGGAGAAGAAGCATTTTGGCCATGCCCAACAACAATCTGAGTCCAAAGTCCCTTTTTAACACAAATTAACAACAAAACTGTTTGGTTCAACATCAGGTATTTCATCCATTAAAAACTTCCAGACAAGTGCTACACTAACTGGAGCCTGATGCTCCAGCGGAGGCTCCAGCCTGTTCTCCACCTGAAGCAGAGCCTGTCTCTGAAGATGCGTAGTCCACATGTCAATCTTCACCTTACAAAAGAACTAGTAAAATTTCATTTGTTGGCTGTGTCTCTGGAGCTCCCTCTGACTTCACGATGATCTTTTCATGGGTTGTGTTATTAAAAACTACAATTAAAGAGAAATCAAAGGTTATACTTGTAGCCCAAATACGAAGAGACTCAAGGTAGAAGGAGAAGTTGCATTTTACAAGCAACTTGTCTGCTTGCAGACATCCGGAGAAGTTGAAAAACAACGGGAGTCCTTTTGCCGCAGCAGCAAGATCCTGCCAGAAGCTCTGGGCTCCACGATGCTGCTCTGGAGGATTCAGAGTTAAGCCAGAAGGTCTTTATCTCAATTAAAATGCAACTGGCAAGGGGCAAATGAATTTAACAACACAAGGAGAGAAGACACGTTTCCTCAAACCCATCCACCCATTATGCTGCAACAGCAGAGAGGAAAAACACCACTGCTGTTAGTTCCACAAACACCAGCAGTTCCTGACAGAAGTATCAATATGCACAGGAGCAACTGAACCTGGAATCTGGAGCCCACACTGTTAAAGAAAAACACATTCATTTTACACGTGTGTCTAGTTGCAGAAACAGTCAGCTGGGCTGTATTTCACAGCGTAAAATTCCACACGTGACGTTAAAACCAGCAGTTAAGCCATGAAGGAAGTCAGGAGAATGAACCATGTCTTCAGAGCTACTTTGGTGTTCAGACAGCATCACAGTAATTAAGATGCAGAAAACCCCACTAGACCCATTCTTAGCCCAGCACTGCAGAGCCTTCAGGTCCAGGATGAGCCACCTGTTAAATGGATGTTACACTTGCCCCAAACTAAGGCAACTGTCCCTTTCTAGGAGCTTTTCACCACATCACCTCCAACCACAAAAGCAGTATTTCCCAAAGATCCCCTAACTTCAAAAGCAAACCCGTTCATTTCCAAAGCTCACGTTACCTGAATGTACTTCCTCTGAGTCTCATCGTTGAGAACGTGGGCTACGTGCTTGGAGAAAATCTTCTCACGACCCGTTCGAGCGTGGATGCCGACCATAGTGACACCAATAGGCCAGGGAGCGTTCCCAATAGCCATCTGGAGATAGGCATCGTTTGCCTGAAGGAATACAGTCCGTGCACACTTCGATCAGAAAAGGCATCAGAAAGCAGAGCAGTTTTGCATTGCCAGAGACAACACCAACACATATTCCAGCCTCTCTGAATCAGGTTTCATTGCACTGTATTAACCACCTTCACAACACACCTTCCCAGCATGAATCGTATTTATCACAGAATCACTTAGGTTGGAAAAGACCTTTAAGACCATTGAGTCCAAGCATTAACCCTACTCTGCCAAGTCCACCACTAGGCCATGCCCCCATTTATGCTGAATGCTGAGGGAAGCAAGGACTATGGACTTCACCTACTACCTACTGGGTGATGAAAGCAAGCACTGGACAAGGCAGTCGTCTAATATTCATTAAAACTAAAGTTTACTGGGACTATTTTCAACTTGGTTCCCACATGCTTTTCTGCTGTCACCACCTTTACAGGCCTTGTTGGTTTGGTTGCAGACTAGCCCAGGGAGCATGGCACGACCCACTGCAGGCCCATGACATATGTGCAGAACTGAGGTCACCCCATACACAGGAGTGCACTGGGGCCTGGCAGCTCTTGAGGAGAGAAGTGAGCTTCCGGAGAGGCTCAGGACCAGCTCTCTACAAAACTGGGTTAAGTAAGCACCTTTGGAACACTGTTCATGAACACAGCAGCAGCAGCAAACAGATCTGAACTTTCCCAAGCAAGACAGCAGATCCTGTTTCTTAACGTAAAGCTGCAGCAGACAACATCCCTGGGGAGGCACAGGGATAAAACTTGGAAGGGAAAATGAATAGGAAGAAAGGAAGAGAAGTACAGAGCTTAAAAAAACATGACAACTGAAAAGCAAAAAGTGAGTGGGACAAACACATACATGCAATTATGGAAATGCAGCTTCAAGGAGGACTTAGAGCAGGACATTCCTCCCCTGTTAGCGAGCAGCTCTATGACACATTGATAGAGAGTTCATCTATCATCTCCCACGTAGGGACTGCACAACAAGAAGCAGCAATCATGGCCAGTGGGTGCAGTTTCTTATCAAGTGGCACCCAGCAAACTGGGAGGTAAATAATGAACAAGTCAGGGAGGGGGTTACAGACAGAGCTGAGAGTAAACCTGATGAAAAGACAGGATCTGAACAGTCTTAGTTCAGTATCTACTTGCTGACCTAAACAGAGTTTTGTGATGAAACACAGTACGTGAACATGGAATTAAAGACCCTTCCAGGACTGTAACAAGAGGGTTAATTAAGGTTGAGTGGACAAATTGCATTCTGGCATTTGCCTGCTGTCACATGTTGATTTCAACAGTTAAATCTTTTGACCATTTCATCTGACAAAGCAGTAACAATTTGTGGCTGACGGTATTCACTAGTCTGCACAAAGCAAAAAAGCACAGAAGACAAGATCAGCTATCTTTAATAATCCTTTATCTTTAAAAGCACAAGGCTCATTAGCCTATTTAAAAAAAAAAAAAGCCCAAACTTCCAAATGTGTACTCAACTCCTCCAAAATCAGTCTGTGAAGTTTACACAAAGCCAAGCACCTCCAGGAGAGAGGTCCCCAACTGATTAACCCGTGAGATACAGCACATTCCCTCACAGTGGCTATTTTGTTTGAGAAAGCATTGGAAAGGGAATCTCAACATAATGATGACAACCAAAAGAAAAAAAAATCCCCAACCCAAACCCCTACTGTTGCACATCCCACACTTTCTGAGTGCTACTTTCAAATGATTTAGGTTACGTTCGCCTTAGGCCATCTAAGGTTTTTTCAGTAACAAAAGCAGGTTTGCTTGCTTGTTTACTCGACAAACAATCTATCCCAAGTTTGCACAAGAATAGTAACAAATGCTAGAAATGTAAAGGCAAAACACAGCTCAATTTCCTCTGCGTATACAAGCTGCTTAAGAAAATGCCATCGGCATCTGAATTCCACTTCTGAAGGCAGCTACAAACAAAACCTAACACTGCCTTTGATCTCGTGTGCCACAGTACTTCGGCCTCCTCCAGGAAGCAGACTTTGGCCAAAAAACTTTTCATTAATTTACCTCAACCTTACCAGGCCAGCTAACGTGAGCACAGCCAGAGAAAGGGAGAGCATCTCATATTCAAGAACTCAGTCCACCGCAATTAATTCCCAATTAATTAATCAACACCCTATTACTATTAATTCAATACCTTCATTTAACCTTACAGTAGGGGGTTACCCATACAGGATTCCTCTGCAGCTTAATATAACCATCTCTGAGAAAAATTCTCTTTGTGCCTGCAAAGCTCTGCAGTTTCACCAACCTCAGATCTTCTGACAAGCTGTGGATCAAGCACTAGCTGGAGCCTAACCTTTAACAGCCATGTTTCATTTTGTTTGAATATACGTAGTGTTTATTTCCAGCTACGTATCTTCAAAATGCAAAAATAAAACAAAGTAAATATTTTGAAGTAATAAACTCAATCTATTAGAACCAGACATTCTGAACGTGCCGGAAGATGGCAAACAAACATACCTTCACATATTCTCTTTGCAACATGAATTTAATAATATCTGTTATTGATTCTTTGATGTCTGCAGGAAGTGTCTGTGAGAGAAGAAGAAAAAAAAATAAAAATAAAAAAAGCCCCAACATATTTACTGGAGAATAGCAGCTCAGGAAATCTATCCTACTCAGCATTTATACAAAGCTTAGCACCTACCCTAGCTTGAGGACTTTAACAAAGGAACAGATATTCATTATTTAGATGAAGGATCTGAAGCCGGAGAGGTTATGTGGTTACACCTCGTAGCTACTGGCAAAGTGCAAAACACAATCCCAATTCTCTGTGATGTCTGCAACCCACCCAAGAGGTGATAGATTAAGCAATACCAGTGGGTAGGCTGAAGAATTCACTGAGTAAGATAAAAAGTTCAGAATGGGGGGTCATGGGCCCTAGACACAAAACCTCTAAGCAACAAACTTATCCTAGACACAAAACCTCTAAGCAGCAAACTTATCCTCTCTGCTTGAGTGAAGATAACATTGCCTTAGGAAGGCCACAAACCACAGGGTGCTCTGAAAGCAGAAGTTCAAGTAAATCTTTCGGGATAGTGTCATTTAGAAGTGATTCA
>JAAGNO010004478.1:0-15116 GCA_033439905.1 Ceryle rudis | reverse complement strand
GGCCACAAACCACAGGGTGCTCTGAAAGCAGAAGTTCAAGTAAATCTTTCGGGATAGTGTCATTTAGAAGTGATTCACCCTTTTGCGAAGTTTTCTGAAGAGCGGCCTCAGGTACGACTCCGTCTGCTTCTGAGTGGCACTGTTCAGCTTCCCCTGGACTCCTCGTTTCACGTAGTCTTCTCTGGCATTCAGCTCCTTCGCCCAAACTCCAAGGAGGAACTACGAGGAACAAGCAAATTTATGTCAGAGTGCCATCTAGTGACTTCCTCGGCAAAACAGATGGGAACAGGAGTTTAAGCCACCAAGGTAAAATGATTTTTTTGGAACAATCTGGATTAAGAAGGCAAGAAGATTTTTTCAGAAGGATGGGCAAGGAGGAATAGGAACAACTCCCCTGTCATAAAAACATGTGGGTTAGAGGGGGCTTACATATAAAAAGACATACAAAAAAACCCCAAGGAAACAACAGAGTTGCTTGAAACAGGTGTTGGTGTTGGGAGGGAGGAGGGGTACCGAAAAAGAACACAAATTTAAGACGACGACACTGATGTTGCAGAGCAATTTTTGCAATGGAGCCTAAGGAACGGTGAAGATCCCAGTGAAAATTCAACACACCAGAAAGCAAACAGGTCAAATGTGTCTTCTCTCCACCTGGAAAAGAACTTTTGAGCTTTTCTTGTCTGACTGCCCAGCCCAAACTGTATTAAAATGACAATGTATCTGATAGACACAACAGAAAAGCTCCAGCTCTTGGTGACTTCTGATCATCACAACAATTACACGGGGCCTGGCTGACTCAAATGAGAGGCAGTACAGGCTTCTGGCCAGGAAACAATTTTTTAATATCCACTTGAACCCGCTTCCTTAGCAAAGCCAGTGGACTTCCTTTTAAAAATCTCTTATTTCACACAGCAGCACCAGCTGACATTTCATTTCAGCTTGCACTGTTCCCAGGGAAGGAAGGCAGGGACTCATCAGAAGTTTTTGATGCCACAGCAGTACGCAGAAGCAACTACATACAACTGCTTCAATTAGCGTGTGGAAATCAAATCCATCATTTTTTTGTCTAGAAAAGGAGGGCCACATTTTGCAGAATGGTTCTCTCCCAGCAGCTCTTTCCCAGGTCTAGCAGAAGACACTACTGTGACTTAATCAAGACTGTAGAGTGCCAAGCATTTCAAAAACCCCACATCTTAGGCACAATGTGTGAGTTTTTCTCCCCAAGCAGCTGAAACCATCTCTTCTATTCACAAAACGTATCTCCATGATAATACAAAACCACGACAGAATAATCCATCTATTAGAGGTTGTTACCTTCAAGAACTTTGTTATGATGTCCATATCATAGTGGTCATCACCTCGCCCTAAGGATTCTCCCAAAGCCTAGAACATGAGAAAAAGGCAATTATTTCCACACTGTCTAGAGGTTTGCTGCTGCCACCACCGCAGCGGAGCGTGATTCACTGCATCGTGAGCTGTAATAAACTTGACCAGTAACCCAGAACAGTGGTTAGGAAACGGAAGGGAACAGCTATACGTGCTGCTGAGATTCATTAATCCATTAGCAACATCCAAGTCAAAAAGCCAATATGATTATTTCTGAAAAGACCATGCAACGGTAATTTTTCCTTCATTAACTACTAAATTATTGCCATAATTAGCAGCTGTTTGGCAGCGCTGTATTAAGGGGAACTGTGGGTGCACTGTGTTTTTTGAGATCTCCAAAGCCATTAATTAACCTAATTATTTTGTTAAGCTCTTTCAATTCTCTGATGTACTGGGGCTTTTTACCATTTCATTTAACTGTAACTGTGAAATTAAGGGAACAAATTTAAAAAAAAAAAAAAAAAGAAGGAAAAAGAACCACCCCACACACAGAAAACCCCAGTAGTATGCTCCAGTACTCAACCTCCCTGCCCAAACCTCAAAACCATTCATACTAACAGCAATTTTTAGAAATATTTTCCAGTGGATTTTTAATCTATTTCCATTGATTTCACATTTCCAAAGTGAGTTTTACTTTTCAGATCTCCTAGATTTGAACTTGATTCGGCGTAAGCATTTATGCTCAAGGGAATGCAGTTAAAGTAGCATAGAATCAAGACTACGGTGTGTTCAAACTTTTCCAAAAAAAAAAAAAAAAAAAGACTTTCATGGCTCAAACCAAGCCTACCCCACTGTCCCAAAAAGGAGGTATTTTGAGAATTAACAGACTGATAAAATGCAGCCCCATTACAACTGGTTATTTTAAACCAGAACCTCTCGTACCCTAACAAAAAAATCCAAGACTACCTCCTAATACTAAAGTATTCATTTAAGCTTTCAGTCCTAAATCAGATTATTTCTTAAACACACTTTTGGAGGAATGCTATGAAGATCAACTCCTGCAAAGACTTTTGAAGATTAAGGGTAAGAGTCCTCAGCTCAAGTTAATGTGCTTTTCAAACCAGGATTCTAAAATGCCAGGTGCTGAATGCCTTTCATGGCGCTCGTTCACACAAACACCTCGGTGTTCTTCCAGAACACTGTAGCCATTTGCACTGAAGTTTCTGGAACACATCATCTCTGCACTTCTTCTATTTCCTGTGATCTGCCTACTTCTGATGTCCACTTCTTCTGTCATAGATGTTTTTAAAGCAAACATTCTTTCTATGTGACTGTTTTTCAGACTCCCCTTTTCTTGAATAGGGAAAACTCATCGGTATAAAGCTTGTTACCCTCTCAAATACTTATTGGAAAGGCTTTAGAATTTATGACCAGGCAATGCATTTTTATTAAATTCTCTACTTCCAAAGCCCCTGCAGAGGGAATCCAAACTCTATCACTTCAATTGCAGGCAACTCCTGCCCCCTTTTTGATGATATGGAGTAAGCAAAGACCACCTGAGTTTTCACATGTCTACTGTGGGCACCTATGGTGCACCTCATAGCTTAGAAACCTCAGCTTTCTAACAGAGCATATTTAAGGGTTCTTCAGAACGCCTAAGCTAGATGTTGAAAACAAGGTAACTGTTGAAACAACCCCGAAACTTTCTCACAACAATACACTAGATTTAAAATCCCTTCATTAAAATCTACCCATCACATACTTCTAGTTCTTCAATAGTAGTATTCTCCTCATGGACTTTTAAGTCATTCTGTGAATCATCGTCTCCTGCTTCTTGGCCGCCTACAATTTCATTCAGATACTGCTGGTCAATCTTATCCAAAGCAGCCTTCAAGTCATTTCTCAGGCCCTAGAAAAGATGAGAAATGACTAGTTTACAAACCCCACAGTAAATAAAAGCAGTGCAGTAGTCACTGTGAGCATGCACCTTCTGTTTCAGAAAAGCCAAATTCTGTCAAAACATGCAAAAGAGTTGAGCTCTGAATTCAAAGAACAGTTTCTGTATTTCTTCAGCACTCAACAAAAAGTAGGTCCATGAACTGCTGCAATGTTCAGACATATGAAGAACTTTTTAACAATATTTTCACCAGAAAAGCATCGAGGACTGAGTCAACTTCTTGGACTTTTTTCAAGCCATCTTCTCCAAGCAGTGCACTGCATCACCCCAAAACAAACAGAAAACAGATGATAACCAACATCAGCTCTACACCTGCCCTGAAAAAAAAAGCTGTAAACAAGGCAAGTAACACTCCTTCACTGCTATTACATACAATATTTGCTATTACATACAATATTTACGTAGTTTCGCTTTATTACCAGTGATTTAAACACAGCACAATGTTTTCTATAGAGGAAGTCTTTAAAATCCCCTACTCTAGAATAGGGGATCAAAAAAGAAATAAAAATCCATTTGAAACCATATCCATAAAGTTAAGAGTTGCTTTTAAATAGCATAAGAACCTTGGCTTAGTCACAGTTAGAGGCCTTGCATTCTTCTCTTGAGATGAAATATAAAGCTCTACAGAGGAGTATGACATTTCTTACCCCACAATAAATTCAGCCCCTCCGCTGGGAGTTGATATGCACAGTTATTTCCCCTCTTCCATCACCACACTTGACTGTCTGGAACATTTCTATTAATCATTTAGTAGTCTAAAAATACCTGAACCACAAACCGGTTCTAGTGACTATCTACATTTTAAGCATCACGTAGCAACAGGAGTGACTGAAACATAACACAAAAATCCAACAAAATCCCATTTAAGACCTCACTATTTCCCAATATTCCTACCACTGCTGCTGATGTCACTGGAGGGGAAGCTTTCATTAGCAGACTTTTTTTTTTTTTTTTTTTTAACTTTTAGACCTGTTTACCTTTCTTTTTAAAAGGCTTTCCTGTTCTGGGCAGACCCAGCAAAGACATTTCAAACAATTCAGTTTGCCACAAATTAATGAATAAAATCAAAAACATCACTACCCTAGCTGGGATGCAAATTTGGCTAACAGCAAAACAAATCCCAATTGCATCTGCTCACTTAACTAACATTTATTACTTTAGTGCTAAGAATCGATCAACTGCGATATATCTTTTAGTTATTTTTTGAACTGATGGCTATTTTAAAGAGAAGGGGGAAAACCAAAGATTCCGTAAGACATTACGGTAACTCTGGAATCAAGGGATTTAGACATCATTTCCATACCAAGAAGACAGGCTGCAGTCCTCTTACTTTCCTGTACCTTCACAGAGGTGCCCATAATGGCAAACACAAGACAGTTTTAACAGCCAAAGACCTTCTGCTCTGCTGGTTAAAAGGAGCTGACAGCATAGGCTGGGGTGTCACTGCCACCTGGAGGTGGTTTCTAGGGTTGAACTGTCCAGCATAAGGAATTATAATTGGCCTACAAAACGACGACACTTAACATTCTTTCTCAGGCAATAAATGAGGTGGAGCAGATATTTCTCTTTGCTCTGTACCTCTCTCTCCTGAAACTCCAGTAACCGAAACTGACTTTCTGTAACTTTTATAGCATTCCTCATTGGTTTTCCCGCCGCAAATAAGTAAGTAATAGGTTGCCAGCGCCTTACCTTGTTCACTTCAGGTGCAAGAATTTCTATCTTCCTCAGACGCTGAAATGCATCATAATCTGTTTCTCCAAAGAGCCTGATCGGCTCACCCCTCTCCCGTAGCCTCCTGATAACCTGAAAGGAATCAAAGCACTCCCTTACGCAATCTCCGAAAGGAAGCAAAATAAAATCCAGAGCGACGGATTTATTTACTTTGCTTAGAATAACAAGCTGAGCCCGACTGGAGAGGAAATGGCGGTATTTTAAGCAGCAGCAAAATGTTCCAGACACTTTACAATCTAAATATAAAATTCCCACGGTATTTCAGTGAAAGGTTGTTCCAAATATTACCAATCTAAAATTTTCAGAAACCCCCAAGCTGCTTGGCATAGCCCAACTTCTTCCTTCTCTGACTTCAAACAAATACACAAAAATCACCTCTTGCTGACCTTAAAACTGCTTTCAAAAAATCACAAAGGAACTTGACAATAATCTCACTCTCCTACTTATCCAGGGGAATGGAAATACTCCCTGACTAGGCTACAGGTTGTCCCAGCACATCTGCAAGACTGATTTGCTAAAATTTCTCATCTTTAAGTATTTGGCACATATGAAGTCCCATAATCTTGTGTGATAGTTACTTTAAAACTAGATCTAAGAGAGGTGTAACATTCTCCCTCGGCTGGTTTACAAAGTCACGGGCAGAGCCAAAATTTGAACTTTATTCTCCCGATTCCTTACGTCATGCATTGCTTCTACATCTCTTTCTGCTTATTCATGTAGCATACCAAGCAATAGGCTTACTGCTAGCAAATCACCACGCAATACTCTGGTGAGCAAGAGTAGGGTTTACACTTCAAGTCACGCCACCACTTCGTTATACGAATAGACTAGCTGGCAACAAGATACTAACTGAATTGAGCCCTTACTTCATATACTCAGTTCAAGTGTCCTGCAAAATCCAGTAAGCATCTTACAAAATTAAGGGGACATGTGAGATTTTTGGATGATCTCAACTGTGAATTTCAGTATTTCCAAGATTAGAATTTATTTTGCACTTATGAACTTCCTGCTTCTCTTCTGCTTTGGGGTATGCATCTGTTTGTGAACTCACATTCACACAGGTATTTTTGTCTTTAGAATGGACAAAGATACACCAGCTGCTCTGGCTTCAGAACTTTTCCTTCTAGAAATCAAAGTGAACTGCCAAAACTTAGTTCCTGATTTTGGGTTCAGACCAAAGAGCTACAAAGAAAACAAGGTGGGAGAAAAAAGTTTTGGAAAAACCCACCATGACATCTTCAGTATTATCCAAGGATAACAACAACACTCAGAGTACTATTCTAGAAGGCATCTGAAAGACCTGTAAAATGTTTATAGAGCCTCTGTGCAGATCCATATCCATACCAGAGGCTCTACCCACCTGTACATCCCTATGCGTTCAGCTGGACAGCAGATCTTTGATGAGCAAACGTGATCATTAATTGTTGACTGGAAAAATGGGAGATCATTATTTCATACAAACTGCCATAAAAGGTCCACTTCACTAGAAAAAGCAGCCCTACCACAGCACTTCCAGATGCATTTGCTGTAAACACAAGAAGTCTGTTTATGACAATTGATTTTACCTCCTGTCTGGAAAGGGTCATTGGTAACTTTTCTTCCGCCAGTTCGAGTTCCAGTACTGGATTTGATGAAGTCAGTGGTTTCTCCTCCTCCTCCTGCTGCTGTACCTACATTCAACAGACAGTTACTAATGTGCCAACGGAAATAAACCCATACACTGAGAGCAGTGTAAAGATAAAGGAACACCAGAATGCGGATTGTAATATGACAATGTGAACTTTTTTTGTTTCAGTTTTTATTGTCCAGAATTGAATTTCACAGAACAATAAAAGCTTTTAAAAGCACCAGCATTTAACTAACAGCTCTGCATGTTGCAGGAAGCAGCCTCTACAGCAAACGGAAAGGATAATTGCTCAAGTTTGGCAATCACTTTAGCAGGCAGATGTCAGCACTGGTGCCAAAAATAGCAAGTCCACCCTCCGCCTGTTGATTCCTGCCCCTGCTCTATCCTCCCTATCCATGCAGAAGCAACTGCATCGCTATGGGATGAACCAGATGGGGGAAGCGATTCAGACAGAAAATAACCTGGCAAACACAAAGAAAGGTGCTCTTCCCACTGAGCCTCCCCATCCAGGTCACCAGGCGTAGCACATGCAGGGAGACCAGGGCAGAAATGAAAACCCATGGGCAGGGAGAGAGAGGGGCTGCTTCTTTCCATGGCAGTGTTGGCTTAAAATGTTTGTTATCTACAGCTTCAGTGAGTTGAGTACAAGTAACAGCAATCCATAACTTCTACTAGGTTTTGAGAGGTTTATTACTAGGCTTTGAGGCTTGTTTAAGGTAACACATCTTTCTAACAGGCTTGCCATAGTTTCTTGTGGGTTTAAAAAAACCAAACCAACCAACCAACCACAACACCTCCAACTTCTCACAGAGATTGGATCTCATCAACAACTCATCTGAATCATAAAGAAGGTCCCTGAATCAGAGCTTTCCTTGTTCATTACTCAGTATTTTAATAATGCAGAACAACTCTTCGATCAGAGTAGCTTTGAGACAGCAGTCATGTCACTACAGTTCCCTTCATAAACTGAAATCTGGCACTTGCGACAGCATCTGCAGATGTTGCTGTTGGTAAAATTCCTATAATAAGGAAACATTTCCAGTACTCACATATTTTTTTTTTCCTAGATTCCTAGGATTTTATTGCCTTTCTGTACTTGCTAAAAGGGAAAGGCTCCACTTAGTCCTGCAGCACACTCTGTGTGTGGGCAGCATATTGTCATTCCCAGTCTTTATTTGGGTCGATCAGTTTGATGAACTGTTCCTTCAGACCAGTGTGCCAGCCTTGCACTCTGGTGTCAATGTGACTCCACGTGGCTGTACAGATCCACCCCTGTGGCTCCTGCTATAGGATTCAGACACAAATCTACATGCAGTGCCACACTATCCAATGCAGAATTCAATCTTATAACCACAGTGGTGGGAAGGAGCAAGGGAAGGACAATCAAATCAATGCTTAACACATTAAGGAAGGGGAAAAATAAAAATTCCAGTGATGCAGGAAAGGGGGAATTGACAGGGGACAGAAAATATTTAAGAACTGTGTAAAAAGGATATCTATAAAGAAATGCACTCCCATGGCAGAAGGATACGTACAAATTTTAACTTACAAACATTCTTGAAATCATAAAGTGACAGCAGCATTGAGGGGAAAGATTTGATCCGTTCTGTCAGCTGGACTCCAAGTTACAAGCAATATCTTTACCGCAGTTATTTTGGTTTCAGTCTTTTCTTTTTCAAGCAAGTCAAATTATTACAACTTATTAAGTCTAAGCAAAGCAAAAAACACACCTGAATTTAAAAAGAAATCAGTCTGTAGATCTACATCTTAGTAATGTAGTAAAGATCAAATGCAGACATCTGGGAGGCTCTAAAAATGTATTAAATTTAAAGAAGCAACTTATTTTAAAACCATTTCCAGGGTTACATTTCAAACCAAACCGGTGCTGCAGCAGCACAGATAACAGCATTTTAACAGCCACATGAGGTTCTGAAGAATTCAAGCTAGTGCTCCAAAAGCATCATGTAGTCATTTCCACTCAGAAGAGCGACTGGCTTCACAGAACACTTTCTTGTGACTACACGCTGCGCATTCCAAGAATGCATCGTTTTTGGCACTGACGTTCAAAATATTCCGCAAATAGATCAAGGTTTCAGAATAAGTCACTAACTGGATAAAGTTCGATCGAAAACAAAGCTCCTGTTTGTGCCCAGTAACAGCAAACAAGATTACGAGCCTCTGTCTTCCCCAAGGGAGCCTCCGCACACCCCCTCCCGTACACGTATATCAGGCAGGCAGGCAGACACGCACACTTGGAAAAGACAACAACATTCTTTCCATCTCGGGAAACTATCGCCCTGACACCACTAAGAGGCAGACGGAGCCTTCCAGATCACTCATGTGTTGCAAAATGTGCCCCAGGTTACCAATTGTTTGCTAATATTTTGCCAGCAAGAAAACAGATGCTGTTGCTGCATTCTTTCAGTGCTGGATGGTCGACGGCCAAAAGCCAAACACAGACGTGTACAGGGGGAAAGTTGGCAGAGCTTTTTAATACGCGCCCACGCGATACTGATTTCTTTTGGACATTCTGACAAGACCATGAAAAGTATCTGAACGGATAAAGCTATCCGAGTGTATCCGTTTTTTTCCAATAAGGGGGTGGGGAAGGCGGCTCTATCAGATCCAGTGTTCATGCCTAACAGCACAATTTGAAAAGAAAGGAAGGCAAGCTTTTATCCCAAGCCACTTCATGCTTTCCACAAAAAGAAAGAAAGAAATAAAAAGAAAGAAAGAAACAAAGAAACAAAGAAAAGCCAAACCATAACACAAACTTAAGTAGCTGTATATCATGCATATCTTTTCCTGCATTGAAAAGGGGTTTGGAAACTCATACCTCTCCAGGTGGCTTCTCATTTACAGGCTAATGTATAACATCAACAGATTGAACAAAGAACAACAATTGTCATTAACAACATTTATACCATCAGTAATAAAATGCAGACTTCAAAATAAACATACACATTCCCGGAAGAACAATTTCTGTACCTTGTAGCCGCATCTCTGAAAGTAGGCCTCCTCTTCTTTTTTAGCTAACTCACTGCGTTTGAAATATTTCTTATTCCCCTAAAAGAGAGGAGAACTGTTAGCAGCTTACAGTTTTGCAAAGACCGGCAAAAACCATCTCAAACTTCCTTACTCGGTTTGGTGGATTCAGCTACATCCTTTCACAGGGGTGGCAACACTGCCATGTAAAGGGAGCTAGTTGGAAACCAGCGACACGGAGTGCCTTTGCGGCACATATATATAAACAGGCTTGAAAGTACAATGTGTTCACCAGCACTTTGATAAAAACACCTTCTTTGTCACCTGCTCGTTAGCATAAAGTTTCACTTCACACATGCACAAGGCCTAGGCTGGAGTACACGAAAGCTGTTTAAATAAACCCTATAAAACTCACCATTTCACACTAAATCAAAGGGTCAGGATAAACCACCTTTGTACTAAATGCTCTGCAAGCTTGTCTGATGCACCTATGTAGACATGTGGTTAACAGGACCTTCCAGATGCACAACAGCTGGTGGCTGAGGTCCCCCTGAAGTATTTTCCTCAATATCAACTACGACTTCTTCCTTCACAGTTTGCCTACCTGATCTACAACAGTCTCCACTCACAACTCCATGCTTAGAATCATAGAATGGCAGGGGTTGAAAGGGACCTCTGGAGGTCATTGAGTCCAATCCCCCTGCCAGCACAGGATCTCCCAGGGCAGGCCACACAGGAACAGATCCAGGCGGGGCTTGAAAGCCTCTAGAGAAGGAGACTCCACCACCTCTCTGGGCAGCCTGTTCCAGGCTCTGTCACCCTTACAGTAAAAAAGTTTTTCCTCATGTCGAGGTGGAACTTCCTGTGTTTCACCTTGCTACCATTACTTCTTAACACAGGGCACAACTGAAAAGACAGTGGCTACAAATGAAAAGATACTGTCAAACCACTACTTCAACCACTAACGTCAAAACCTAAACTTGGACATCCACGAAAGCGCTCTGTTTTACTGTGGGTGGGCTAAAGCTACCACAGCCAGCACGCACACACACACCTCTGCAGCCCTGCTATTGCTATGAACAGAACGCAGACGTGGCGAGGAAAGAGCTCACACATCGCTCACCAAAGATCTCACAGATTTTTCTCCTGTCGCAGTGCCTGAAATAAATACCTAATCCAGCTCCGAAAGGCAAAGGCACACAGCAAGGCCCCGACGCCAGGCTGCTGCCGCTTCCTCCCTTCCCCGGCCCCATCCTGGGCCGCTCTCGCCTGAGTCCCGGCCCGGGCCTCCACCTCAGGCCGTTCCCGCCGCCTAAGGGGAACGGGACGCTCCTGGGCCCGGCTCCACAACCCGGACGGCTTCTGGGCCGCATCCCGGCCGCCCTCACCCCCACGAGCTCCTTCTCCTCCAGCTGCTGCCGCTTCCGGCTGATCTCCCGCTTCAGGATGTCCATGGCGACCCCCGCAACCGCCGCCGCCACCGCCGGTAGTGGCAGAGCAAAACAAGAACGTCACTTCCGGAGGGCCGCGCCGCAACGTCACGCTCACGTACAGCGCCCCCTAGGGGCTCGGAGAAGAGCTCCGTGGGGGTGATGGTGGCGAGTGACAGTGGGCGGCAGGGCGACTGCGCACAGGGGCAGCTGTGGCAGCTCAGCTGCCCTGTGGAGATGGTCACTGAGCCTGGGGAGCACCGAGGGCTGGTTACTCGCCGGCAATGGGGATGGCATCGTGGGTATTGGTCTCTTTTCCCAACTAACTTGACAGGGCGAGAGGAACCGGCCTCAAGTGGCCCCAGGAGAGGTTTAGGTTGGACGTGAGGAACAATTTCTTCCCCTCCAGGGTTGTCCAGGCCTGTCCCAGGCTGCCCAGGGCACTGGTGGAGTCCCCATGATCCCTGGAGGGGTTTCAAAGCCGTGGAACTGTGGTGCTGAGGGACAGGGTTACTGGTGACCTGGCAGTGCTGGGGCTGGACTGATGATCCGAAGGGTCTTTTCCAACCGAAATGATTCTGTGGTCAGTTGTTCACTGTCCCCTAGGAGCACATGGGCCCAGGCACCCAAGGGTGCAGCTGCCACAGGGCAGGAGAGCAGGACACCGCCTCGGCTGCTTCCAACACGGCTGTGCCCCTCCCTGCCACCAGCCAGCTCACTCTGAGAGGTTTAACAACACCCCAGGGGAAATCAGAGCAGTTTCTCTGACTCCAGGATGTCCTCAGGTGAAACTACACCAGCAAACAGTGTAGGGTTTAATTGCAGGGCGCTCTCAAGGACCCCGCTCTTTCCTCAGGTGCTGGTATTAAAACTCACCCAAGAGATGGGGAAGGCTTGAGTTCCCCGTCCCGTGTGCTGTCTGTGCACCTGAGACAGCGCACTGGGATGTACGAGTGGTGCTATGGCGCACGGCAGCTTCTGCCTTCCGAGGTCCTCACAGATTTTTTTTCACCTTTAGGTCCTCTCAGACTTACTTTTTGCCTTTCCCCAGCGTAAGCTCCATTGCTCCAGCAGCTATTTTTGAGAGCTGTAACCACACCTGGCTTTTCATCTACATCAGATAAGCTGTGCTGTGGATCTTCCTTGCAGAAAATGGCCCGCCCGTTGGTTTAAGGGTGTCGTTTAAACCCAGGCTGGAGGGGGATGGATTTAGAAATCATGCCCTGCTTTACCTCAGCCTTGAATGCAATCGCTTTGCAATGAGGAAGCAGGAACAGACCTCCTAAGCTTCCTTTGTAGTTCTTGAAAAAGGAAATTATTTCACATCTGACAGTGAAAGGATCCAAGAAGGTCTCAGTAGAGATGCCTGGGGGGATGTGCCCACACTTTGGTAAGGGCATAAATTGGGAGGCTGTAGGAACACTCTGTAGTGGACTTTATGGAAACTGAAACTCGTGTCTGAGTGCCAGCTGCCCCCTCCATGATCTGTAGTGTAGACATAACTTTAGACATTGCTTCATTTCCTGCTCCGGTCTGACTTTGTACCTCAATCGGAGACGGTACTAAATGAAGGAGGAAAGCCAACTCATGCACAGTATTCACAAGAGTGATGCAGTTACTGTGAGGTGACACCTAGACCAAAGATCTCTCATCTTATAAAAATCAAATCAAACCCACAAGGTGGCAGGGAGGGGTATAATGGACAAGGAAAGCAGCTGACCAGTTTACGTTGGTAGAACAGCCTTGGCTAGGTTGGAAATTAATGTTTTACCTGTAAAAAGGTGTCTAAAAATTCACTAACGATGACACAACCTTCCACAACTGATTTGGTGCCCTTCTTCCAGTACTCCTGGTTCTGTGCTGTCTTGCCTCCAAATCAAAGCATCCTCTCTTGTGCCAGGTGAGGTTTAGGTTGGATATTAGGAAAAATTTCTTCACTGAAAGGGTTGTCAAGCCCTGGAACAGGGAGGTGGTGGAGTCACCATCCCTGGAGGGGTTTAAAAGCCATGTAGATGTGTCCTTTAATGTAAATCCCCTCTGTGATCAGGGCAGTTGTATTGTCCCATGCGAGAGAAGTGGCAATCTACAAAGTACAACATCACCCAAAAGAGCTGCTGTATGTACGCAAATACGTATCTATGGTGGCTCTGGTTTTCTAAGGGCATTCACTAACATCTCCCTGAAAAAGGAAAGGAGGGAAAAAATATTTGGTGTCATCCATCTCCTCATCGTTTCTCTTTCTGAAGATAAAATCTTCTGGTGTATATGAAGTGGGGTGCATAAGAAGCAGTGGTACCCTCTTTTTATTTCAGTGGCTACTCATGAGGAAATGTGCTCTGGCTTGTTCTCAGATTTCTAGGCTGGCGAATCTGTTTGACTCCTCTTTGCCTTGGGATCAGGGCAAGATTTTCTGAGGGATGTGAATTGTTGAGATGATTGGGTTAAGTCTGGGCTGGACTCTGTTCAAAGGTTCTCTGTTCTTCAGAACATATTCCCGAGGGTACTTCTACGCTGGCAATTCGTTATGGTCCCTGCCTGCCTCGTTATGGACCTCTCGTCCTCTGCCTGTCTCCACTCACGTGCGCTATTTGGTTGCGGGGTGGATGGCTGCAGCACCGCTTGCCAGACAAACTCCTGGCTCAGGTGAAAGTTCCCACTGCGAGCTCTGCTCCTCGGGCCACACAATGGAAACTGTTTCTCCACACCACAGAAGGGTTTCTCCACATTTCTGTTGCTCCAGGGAGTCCTTAGACCGTGGAAACTGCTTAGCAGTGTGTTACAAAAGTGGACAATTCCATCCTTGAGCCGGTCCCTCATCCATGCAGTGATCCTTTTGATGACATCAGTGCGTAAGATATTTTCAACATGTGAAATGGGTGCTTTTCCAAGCTGTATTTCAAACTATCAGTTTACCATATGTGTATCGCTCTACTCATTAGAGTCAATTAGATCACAGCTATAAATCTTTAGCTTGATTACTTGTTTTCTACCGCTCCTGTTTTGCCTTTCAAGGCAATACTGCTGGTTTGGTATCACAATGGCTGCATATTTCTGTCTCACGTGTGATTAATAAATGTTATATTTTCTGTCAGGGCTGTAGCCAGGCCGTTAAGCTCTCCCAAAATCACTTGCAGAGTCTTGAGAGCTCACTGCGACAGAGCCGGGGTCTGGAAGCAATAGTGTTAGCAGTGTTTTTTCCTAGATCCAGGTTTCCGCAGACCTCTGGAACAACCCCACAGAGTTAACCACAAAGCTACTTTGAAGTAATTCACTGCACAACATTCCATATGAAATCAAGACTGAAAAGGGAAATCCAGAAGTTACTTAAAATCTTGGAACATTCGTAAGATCCTTGTAAGTAATATAAATACAAGCTTAAAACATATACGAGGTGTTTCATTCCAATTTCTTGATGATTAAGTGATTGCTCAGTTTAATCTGCTGCAAGCCAACTGTCAATTTACAGGCAGATTATGGAAGGCAGCTCAGAAATACATCGTTTCACTCAAAAAACCCAGATGTCATCTATTTGCTCAAGTAGTAAAGCTGATGAGAATTATTTTGGTTGCTCTCGGTTGTTGTATTCAGATTATATTTAGCTATTTTTCGAGTTGTATTCGATACTTTATGGGCATCCAGTTTCACTTTTCTATTTGATATTAAACCCGGGGAAAACCCCGGCTCAGCCAGGGTTCACTTGCACACAGGAGGCAGAACTGGTGCCTTACTGAGCTGACTGAGATTGCAGAAGAACTCATTTCATTTAACACAGGGCACAGATCACTCTTGGAAACCTTTCTCACATAGGTACATGGTTCTTTAATTCGTCCTCAAAATAATAGAACAAAAAAGGTATTTGATAAAATTGTCTAAAGACAATTTTTACTGTGATTAAATATTTTCACTTCTGGCAAAGAGAGCTGCACATCCAGTCTCACTCTTTTCTTCATTTGATGACACCAAGCTGAGTGGTGCTGTCAGTGCACCAGAGGGATGGGATGTCATCCAGAAGGACCTAGACAAGCTGGAGAGGTGGGCCCAGGTGAACCTCATGAGGTTC
>JAAGNO010004475.1:34592-100322 GCA_033439905.1 Ceryle rudis | reverse complement strand
TCCCGTCCCGGCCGCTCTCCCCGCGCGGGTCGCTCTTCGAGAGTGCGTTTTTCTGGCAGAACCCTAAAAGTCGGGTAGCAAACGGCAGCGCGCGTTCGGACAGCGGGCAGCGCTTGGGGCCATTCCCGTAGGGCAGCTGAACGCTGCCCGGGACAGAGAAGGGAGAGAGGGACTTGGCTCCCGTGTTAAAATGCTTTAGCCGTGGGCTGCAGGCTTCCTGCGTTAGAGGCCTGGCTTTGGGGAAACGGTAGGTGAGGAGACAGCTCTGTAATACCAGCACATATTTTGAAGTTATCTATGTAAGCCCAGGCGTTTTCATTTATTAGTTTGCACAGAAATTTACTTTGTCGTTTCCCTGCATTAAAGCAACCGTGCTCAACAGCTCAAATGTGTATTTCAAGGTCTAGTCAATGGCATTTTATTTGGCACGTTATTTTCATGAAGTAATGCCATGAAGAAGAAGATTTGAGCGGGAGAGCTTTGAAGCGTGTTTAAGTATACTTCAGTCTGTAATTGTCCCACACCTCTGCCTCAGTGACAGAGTTGCTGGATGTACATCTACCTCATTATGTTTCTGTGTGTATAAGCCAGAATCAGCTGTAACATATTTTTGCCTGAAGTTATGCTTTGTTGCTGTGTTATTTTTTTGTTGTTGGTTTGTTTTGTTTTTTTCTTCTTTTATGTGTGTTTGTTGGTTTGGTTTCTTTTTTCCTTTTCCAATTCTTTCATCTAAAATGCTTATTTACTGATATTCTTCATACGTGTTCAGAGGATGAAGCTGTGTTCCGCAGTTTTCAACACAGAACACAATGCATAATACTGTTGGAGACGGGGAAATGCATCTTTTCAATCCCTGCATCAACAGAGTTGTAGAACTAATTTGAGGTCCAAATAATTTCATGTTGGATGTGTAACACTCCAGGCTTCTACTTACAGAAACAAGAGGTTTAAGATGTGACTTGAAATGAAAAGGGCGGGAGAAACAGGACAGTTTTTGTGAAGTGACAAGTACAAAGATGGGCCTGTTAACTAATTTAAGATAATGGCATTTGCTCCTCTCTAGATGACCCGTATGTGGTTTTATAATCAGCCATATTTGATTAAAGAAACAAAAACCCTTGGGAATGGTTTTCTGAATTAAAAGTTGCTGACTTAGAGAATAATTAAACTGTAATTAAACTTAGAGAATGTTTAAACTGTGCTGCCTGATACTACAGCAAACATGAGACACCACAGAACATTCAGACGAGGGTAGAAATAGGTGTGATGGGACCAGTGCTTTGTCAGAGCCCTGGGATTTTGTGCAAGGCCTATTTCCAGACAGAGCTGTAAAGCAAATGCTTACAAGTGCCATTGTGAAGGTAGTGTGGAGAGGCTCCTTTTCTGTTTTATCTATTTTAACAGAGTGTAAATTTTGCTGTTGCTTTCACTAACCGTGATGGCTCAGAACGCTCCTAGGCAGATGCAGCTCTTCAGAGGATGGCAGTTTTGAGTGTACAAAATTGATGCCTCAGTCTGAAGCCGTGCTTCGTCCTTGCATTGGCAAAGGTTGGGAAAACTAAAGATGGTGATCTTCAAAGTATCATGTGGGTAGAATTTAATCATACAGTGAAGTAAAATAGTTAACTCTGCATTTGTTGTTTTCTTTAATCACTTTAAAACAAGGCTTATAGATGTTAACTGCTTATTAAGTTCCCTTGTGTGTGAAGAGTCAGAATGTTGCCTCAGAATCAGAACCTGGAGCCTTCATTTCTAGTGTACGTTTCTTCCATATGTGGACAATCTCAATTGGCACAGCTTTTCAGACATTTATCCCAAGGAAGAAATATCTGTGTGGGATCGGAGAAACTGCTCTTAGAGGAATGCAGGTCTTCCAAATTTTTAGATCCCTTGGCTGAAGCTTCCAGACCTGCTCAGGTTATTGTTTAAGTGCTTATTTTCACATACGACAAGAGATGGAAATGACAATTTTTTTTTTCTTCCTCTCCTTAGCTTGGATTAAATAAATGGTGAAACTGCAGCATTAGGGGAAAAAACCTGTCATCCTAGGTGCGGATTTCTTGTTTCATACTTGGCTTTTTAGATGTCTGTATGGATCTGTTTTCAGAAAGTGATAGTTCCTTTGCAGTACACTTAGGAAAATACCTTCAAGGAGAGCAGTTCACGCCCTTGGGAGACTTTTTCAGTCTTCTGTTTTCATGAGTGACTTTGCCATATGTGCTCCTCCTTGACAAGCCTTCTTAAGTGCTTCTGTTTGAGTAGATCCAGTGTAAACACCACACTCCCCCCCCCCCCCTTTTTTTTTTTAATAAGACAACAAAACTGGAGAACGTGAGAGTATGAATCGACAGCCAGGTTGAAATTTCTGCATCTACTCCAAAGAAGGAGCTTTTCTGAAGAGTACAATCCCTTTTAAAGAGGGGCTAGAAAGGCTGTCATACTTCTCAGGTGTTTCTGCTAACTCAAATGTTATTTCTTAAGTAAACATGAGAAATCTATAAATGCTTGGGGTTTTTTTCCCAATTTTGCTTACATGTACCAGAACGCAGGAGTACTTCTTAAAAAACAAACCAAGGAAAAACTCTTCTGTTTTTTTCTTACCTACCACCCACCTTTTGAGAAAGTGTCTGGCCCTAACAACCTTTAGGTTGTGTTACCATTTTCATAGTTTCTCGACGAAGACTTTGTAAAAGATGCAAACTCAGCCATGACTATCAGGAATAGCCAGATTATCACAGGTGGTGGCTCTTCTTTTGAAACTGTCAGCTTGGGTAAATTAATTAATGGGTAAAATAATTAACTGGGTAAAATAATTAATGTATGCAGAGAAAGTGCATAATGTTTCTTCCTGTCTGCAACATCTATAGACTTCTGCAAGTCACTGGGATTCCAGGAAGACAGTAATGCCAGTGTTTTCTATGTTCTGTGTTCAGCCAGATCCTCTCTTTGAACCCTTAAAGGTGCTGTGGTGCAGTGTCTTTGTGTAATATTCTCTATTCAGCTAAACTTTGAAGCTGTATTCATTTATCTGTGTAATCAAGTTAATGTTCTATTTGCATTCTGTAATACTATTTTTAAATGAAATTTGCATTCTTTATTCAGTAATATTAGCTAGGTTTAGTGTAAAAGGTACGAATGTGTGTTAACTTTAATTATGATCTAAGTCTCCATCCTAGTTGTTCCTCATTTGATTTTTGTCAGCGTGGTCTCAGGCTCATAGAAAGGGAGACTTGTTTGTCATTAGTCAGGAAGAATGAACTGATCTTGTCTGTTCCTCAAAATCTGTAATATGGAACATCCTAGATGTTCCTTACATGGCCTGCTAATGCTGATATACTTGGGCATGTGATCAAAAAGTTCTCAATATTTAGCTTAAATACTTGGGTAAATGAAACCATTAAATACTCCTGCTCTGACTATATTGATCTCCTCCTTTTGTAGCAATACTCTGTGATTCGCCTCGGGCTGGGGGGCTGGGCCATTTGGCCTGTTGCCTCTCAGCTATATTTTTTGGTTTGCGTTTTTCTCTCAGCTCAAAGAGTATAAATTCCTTCAGTCTCTTTCTCTTTAAAACATGTTTATAAACTACTTACTATTTGTCTCTGGGCTTGTTCCAGTTCTTACTTCTTTCTTAAAATGTCCTATCCAAAACTGGACATGGTTGACACATTGCCATTGCCAAATTAGGACAAAAAATTTCTTGTGCTGTGCAGCTGATACTCCTGTTAATAGGTCCTGTAGCTGCCTTTTCTTTGCAGCAGCCTCTTGTTAGTGACTTCGTCATCTACTATAGCTGCTAGAGCTTTTCCTATAGCAGTGCTGCCTCTTTACTTTTTTGTTGTGTATGCTGCTTGGGAGCTTGCATCTGCTGTTTTGTATTTGTCTTAAAAAGTGGTGCCTATGTTTCATCTGGTTTGGTTTCTTGGTTTGGTTGGGGTTTGTTTGTTTGTTTTGGTGTTCTTTGGTTTGTTTGGTTTTTTTTTTTTTTTACATTGAGGTGATTTACAAATGTTAATCTTATCTTTCCAAAGGGCTTGCAGTACGTTCCTTTTAAAGCACAAATACAGGCTGGGTGATGAGTGGATTGAGAGCAGCCCTGTGGAGCAAGACTTGGAAGCGTTGGTGAATGAAAAATGGAATGTGAGCTGGCAGTGTGCGCTTACAACCCAGAAGGCCAGTTGTATTCTGGGCTGCATCAAAAGAAGTGTGGCTGGCAGGCTGAGGGAGGTGATTCTGCTATTGTGAGACTCCACCTGGAGTACTGCATCCAGCTCTGTGGTCCCCAGTGTAAGGAAGACATGGACCAGCTGGTCCAAGTGGATCCAGAGGATGGGTGTGAAAATGATCAGAGAGCTGGAATGCCTCCCTTGTGAGGACAGGCTGAGAAAGTTGGGGCTGTTCCATCTGGGCAGGAGAAGGCTCTGGGGAGACCTTACTGAGGCCTTGCAATACTTAAAGGGGGCCTACAGGAAAGATTGGGAGAGACTCTTATCAGGGACTGTAGTGATAGGATGAGGGGTGATGGTTTCATACTTAAAGAAGGTAGGTTTAGATTGGATATTAGGAAGAAGTTCTTTGCTGTGAGGGTAGTGAGACACTGGGACAGGTTGCTCGGAGAAGTTATGGATGCCCCCTCCCTGGAAGTGTTCAAGGCCAGGTTGGATCATGCTTTGAGCAACCTGCTCTAGTGGAAAGTGCCCCTGCCTGTGGCGGGGGAGCTGGAACTGGATGATCTTTAAGGTTCTTTCTAACCCAAACCATTCCATGATAAACGCGTAAAGGAAAACAGAATGGGAGAGAACAAACAGGATGGCTTTTTTTCTTCTAAGAGGAAGTCCCATCATGGCCATGAATGAAATTATTAATTAACACTTGTATGTGAAAGAAATGGTTTGGGGTTGGTTTTGTTTGCTTTCAGAAAAGGGAATATTGCTTTCTCCAATGGCTGTTTTTCTTTAAGGCATTTTCAGAAACTTTTTAACATCTGGGAGGGAAGCCTTTCCTTGCCATATCGAAACGTAAAGCAGTTGAGTTTTCAGTATTAAGGAGGCAACGATGTTTTCTGTCTCTCTCCCCTCCCACCCCCCCCATCCCCTTGCTACTTGAAGTTGCTTGCATAGCAGTTTTCCATATCAGAGCCCTCACTGGTCATTCTTCTTTCTTTATCAGCGACCTTGAACCTGAATGGTCGGATGGTGTTCAGAAAAATGGGGAATTATTTTACTTAGAACTGAGTGAAAGTGAAGAAGAAGCTCTGCTTCAGAACAGCTGTCCTGAAATGCCAGCAGTGAATCATGTCAGGTTTCGTGAAAATGAAGCTGAAGTTATTCAAGAGGGATCACGAAAAGAAAGGAAGTATGAACTGAAGAAATTGACCAAAATATTAAAAAAGAAGAATCTTTTACCAAAGCATTCTGGTAAGAAAGGCAGTGGAAGCTGTAATGTACACTCCACTGGTCCTACTTCCATACTGAAGCACCAGTCTGCTCAGAAAATGGGAGTCAGTGTTCAGCAAAAATACAAAGATGTATATGTTCATGTAAATCCCAGAAAACTGCATGGTGCTGGAGAAGATGAGCAGCACAGGCTGCTGGAGGCCTTAGTAGGGATTGTCCATCAGTCTTCGTGGAGCAGCAGAAGAGTGGAAAAACAAGGCAAGAAGGACAAAGTCATTAGAGGAATCAGTGAAGAGAAGCTTGTAGTACATGGTTTGGTGCCAGGTAGTTCAGCAATGAAAGCAGGTCAAGTCTTGATTGGTAAGTAATCATGAAAAGTTAAATTCTGTTCTCTTCCTTGAAAATGAAGTTGGTTTATTGTTTCTCTTTTTGAGGCAGCTGAGTTGAATATTCCTGATGAATAAACAATTACTTAAACTGTTCTGTCAGTTCTTGAGGGATGATTTTAATTAAATGTCATTGCATTTGCTGTTTTGTTACCTATTCAATTTTGCTATATTAGTGGTTTTAAGAACATATGACATAAACTAGGTGCTAATATAGTAAGGAGATGACTATCCTTTAAGCATACAGGGAGTGAGCAGCTTGAACTTGGAACAACAAATATCCCACCACTACCATCTTTTATTTAATGAAGAATGTGCTCAGAAGATCAGTGGGACCAGAGAAAAGCTAGTCTGCCAAATATTCTATTTTGTTTTCATTCTTACCCCACGCCCCCTTAGATAAAAAGCTTTGCTGTATATGTCTTAAATGGATTTTGCACCATAAAAATGAGGAAAAAGTACTGAGTAAGATGTATTCATGTTACAAACTTTCTGCACAGCCTTGTTTGGCTATTCTTCTGTTTAGCGAGTATAACAGCTGCTTCTTCAGCCGTTGTGATCAGAAGGCCTCGAAATGCATAGTGGGGCTACAGTTTGAGGAGGCAATGAGCCAGTAGAGCAGCTCTCCTTTGTGTTGGTTTGACTCCTGTCAGGCACTTTGATGAGCTGGTGTAACTAAATAACCTGGCAGAAAACTAACCCAGAAGAAAAATTGCCTGTCTAGTTTTTGCTGGTGTTGCAAGTTAAATTTGGGTCACAGAAGGCACAAGCACTTGAGCATGAATAGTGGAAAGGAATGAACGTCTGTGGCTGGTAGTGAAGGAGGAGAAATACTCCCACTTCCAGCATCGAGAGGCCATTAAAAGAACTCTACGCTCATAAGACCTCGACCTCAGAGACAATAAATATGAGAGGCTTAGCCTACATCTCTGAATGTTAGAAGGTGGTTTAATTGCCCTTGAAATTCATCCTTTGTAGGGAGAGAGCAAAGATGTGATGTTGGTTAAAAGACTGTGAGAATCTTAATACTGTAGTAGCACAGATCCCACAAAGTCAGCATGTGTGCTTTTGAAATTCCAGCATTATGTGTATAAAAACGCAAATCGTGCTTTGACGAGCTGATTCTGCTAGCACGTGTTTTTGGTAGGGATGCTAAGGAATACTCCAGGGGGAAAATTGGATAACTTTCAAATTTTACCAGCAAGAATTGATTAGTCAAGAAGTGGGGGGTGCGTGCTGAGGGGGAGGAGGGAGTGGGTTTCAGCTTGATCTGCTTAATGGTATTTGATGTAATTAGTGTAAGAGTGTGTATTTATAACGTATAAGTTAATTTGGGGATACAAATCTGCGTGTAACTGCATGTTTGTAAGAGCAAGTGTGAAGTCAGAACAGTGCACGCAAATACCAGATTCAGGAGACACGGCTAACAGAGCTAAATGGAGATGGTACTTCATCTGCAGCACTTAATGCTTCCCAGAGCTAGTGAGGACAAAAACTGGGTTTTGTTTTGTTTTAAATAGAACATTTAAATTAATCTAAAGAGTCCAGCAGTTTAATATGTTCTAGGCTATCATCAACCAATATTGCCTTGTTTTTGTGCATTGGGAACAAATACTTCTAAGCATGCTGTAGTTATTCGTCTCTTAACTGGGAAAATGATCTGTATTCTGTGCCAATAGTATAAAATCTATAATTTTCATATAAAAATACTTTCAAATTATATATCTATAGTGAAGACTGAGTACTCTGGGATTTTTATGTGGCGTCTAGAAATAGAGATGCTTTGCATAAATTAGATGCTCAGGTTTCAGTGCTATCTGCATAAAGAATATACAGTAAAAAGTTTTGTTACAGTCAAAAAACTGTCTGGTTTCCTGCTTCTGCATTGTGCTTCAGAGGATGGGAGATCTATGGGATACAACCAAAGCCTGACAAGGGGGCAACCATAGTTCAATCAGTAGCCTCAGATCCTTGTAGGATCTAAAGCTGGGCAGAGAGTTCAACAGAATACAGTATTTTATCGTTGTCTTTGTAACTTTCAAGGATCCTGCTGTGAATTTTGGAAACAGTCAAGTATGTTTCTGTCGTCAGTGGTGCTTGCACGAAAGTTAGCCATCACAAATGTGGAATAGCTGATCGGTATGGCACGATGCCTGCTGGCTGGTTTGGTTATACCTTTGTTCATCTTTATTGACCTGTATATGCATAGATTTTAACTGGTTTTGGTTTGCTTTTTTTTTTTTTAATACTTTAATAGCCTTCAGTGGTGCAGACCTTTTTTTGTAGTAGTCTTTCATGATGAAGATACTAAGTATATTTTCCTTTTAAAATACATGCTTTAAAATGACATGCTGTATTCTTCCTGGTGACCAGTTTGCAATGCCTTTGTAGGCAAACAATCTTGACTAAGGGAGTTACTGCAATTTTTTTTTTTTTTGCCAATATATCAAATTTCAGATCACGTTTTCAGATACTGAGAAGATGGAAACTAAGCAAGGCCCCAAACTACTAAGAAAATGCCTTTGTTTCCCTGCCTTCTGCAGGCTCAGCTTCAATCAAACGCCTCTCCTTCCTAGGCTCAGCTACCCTTGTTTTCACTGCATGCTAACACTGTGTCCCCCAACTGTTCTGGTGAGGTAACATGGCACAAGAGGGTGCGATTGTGTGTGTGATGTTTTTCCTTCTGCCACTCCTTGATTATTATTTTTTTTCTTGTTTTCTTCTGTGGCAGCATGACTCCTCCACAGGCCACAGTCCTTCAGGGAGGGGTCCCCTCTTTGGGCTACAGCCCTTCCCCGGGTGACTGCTGCTCACTCTTAAATACATTTGGCAGGGGTGTCATGACTCTCCTGGCTAAGTGATGGTTTTGTACATGCTGCGGCGGCTGACACCAGTTTCAGAACTGACTATGAGCGGCACAAGGCAGCTTATGATTTGTGGGTCGCTCCTGCTTCACCCTGCTACTAAAATCATGCTGGTTGTGCCTGATAGTGTTCTGATGATCCCATTTTATTTAAAAATTTGAGCTCCCTGGATTATTTTTCCCCAGACTTGGATTTGTAATGTGTTGGATAATAACCAAGTTACTGATTACTTTGTATTTTCATTAGCAAATTAGTTACTTTGTCAGTCACAAGTATGGTAGCCATCTAAGAGGCTACCAGGGTTTAATTTTAAGGGAAACCAAACTTCTTCATTGTTTTCACTCTGAATAAACAACGTGGTTATTGCTTTAACATTTTTTAGTAGAAACAGCTGTTTTCCCACTCCACCCCCCTCAACAATCACTTTCCTCAGGTGGCTTCTTCATTTTATTCTGAAATGTGTATGCCTTATAGCTTTGAACACTTAAAACATCTGTTTATTATTTGTGCACTACACTTTACTTAAGATTGCATATGGAAGTTGTAAGTCTTGTTGCTGTACTTTATTAACCAAGTTGAATGCAGGCAGTGACCATATGAAAGTAAATACAACAGTCTTGCAAGCTAGAAAAACCCTGCTGCTTTGTAATGATGCCACTCTATCCATGTGTTCTTTATCAGTTCAGTTATCTTCTTCATATATATATTTAGCAGTTCGGCATCCATCTTAAATTTTCAAAACGAAAAAGCTGTCATTGTTTTTCAAATTCTTGCTGTCACTTTCATTATGGTTAAGATGAAATACAGTTGCTTTTATCTCCTGCTTTTTAAGTGTTTCATGTATTTTTGGCAAAACTGTTTTCTTGCTCGAGTTCCTTACTAACAACATGCAAAGTTTGGTCTGCTATGCAGAGCCTTCTAATCCTTGATCAAATCTTCAAAGATAGAAAGTTCCAGTAAATATTCAGTTTTAGATCAGGCAAATAAGGGTTGTGATAGTAACCGCCATTATACTTTGATGGGCTTCAGTTACTTTTTTTTCCCCTTTTCAAATTGAAACCTATCCAATTCACAGCACAGGTCTGATAACTGCTGATGTTCCTCATCTCTACTACAGTACAAAAAGTAATTCCAGTCCCACTGAAAATACAGGACAGCTTTCTTCACTAGCAGAGCATACTGTTGTTGCCCTTTTGGAAATTTTCTGTTCTTACTGCTCTGATCATTTGAACAGTTTGCATGTTTTGAACAAACAGTTTGAACAAACAAAACGAGTTTGCAACAGTTTTCTCTCACCTGATGAGTAGGCACAATTGTCAAAAAACCACAAAAACTACCCAGGGACAAGGATTAATCTTGGACCATAGTAAAGAAGGGCTATAATAATCCAGTCTTGAACATGTTGCATAAGATGCAGGCTCCTGTTGCAAACTTCAGTTGAAAGGTCCAGATCCCAACCCCATTTACTGACATAAGTTTTTTTTTGTCAGTTTCTAATTCAGTAATTCTGCTGATGTTTGTGACAGTGTTATTTGCTGGTTTTCTTGAATAAAGAAATGCTTAAGTAGTAATTTTTGCTCAGTTTTATTTTAATAGAAAAACATAGATATTGCTGTTCAGTTCTGAAGTTTTGGTAAACAAGGTCACCACGTGGCTAGAAAGCCAAGTATCTGTTAGATTTCTGTAGCCTACGCTAGTGGTTTAAAACGGTAATCCATTTACAAAAATGAAGTAACTTGCAGTCATCTTGCAGATCATGGAACTAAGAGTCCCATCAGAAAAATGTCCTTGAAAGGGCCAAAATACTGCAAGACTGTGAGTTTTTGATGAGGAATTGCCATATATGGTGTACTTGTTGAAAAGGCTCTCCAAAGTTGAGATGTTGGGCATGCAAGATAGAAACATAGCAAAGCTTATGCAAGCTCTATGTTCTCACTGTACAGTTTGGGTTGTCATTTATGTTCTTTTCATTTTCTCTTGAAGCATAACAGCATTGGTTTGGGTAAAAGCAGCCTGCTAACATATAAAACGAGTCATTGATCTGGCTTTCTTCAGTAGAATGTGTTCCATACTTTGCCTTTTTTGGAAAGGAGCGTGTGAACATTTGTGAGGACTTCCACCAAGTCGTTACCAAGAACAGAGGAAACTAAATATCAGGATTTCATGAAAAAAAGTGTCCTCGGACCTCCCTGCTGTGACCGACATGGTTCTGATTTTAATTCAGCCCAAAATGTTCACTTCCCATCACAGTGTGTAAGTGGTATTCACTTATCAATCACCATCCCCTGGCCTAATGCGAAGATCTGATTTTAGATCTGATTTTACATGCTTCCTATTGTGCCAGTGATGTCTTTCATCCTGGTACTTCACAGCATTTATTCTTTGAACGCTGTTGTGTTTTGCAAAAAGCAAAGGAAAAAACCACTAATACCCTACCCCCAATTCTGGAAAATCCACACTGTAAATGTAGATTTTCTCAGTCGCACATAAAGTTGCAGTTCTTTAATAGTGGTAAAAGCTTTTTCTGGCAAAATGAAGGCAGCTTTACAGGACTGCTTTGGCCGTGTCTTCTGGAAAGCTGTTCCGTTAGGGTATATGATTACATTTTTACAATCTGAATGGAATAAATATTTATTGCTGCAGGGAAAGCTTTACATATGTACATTAGGTGTCAAAGAAATAAGACAATTTATATATATAACATGTAAATACTGATGGATCTTCTCCTTTCAAAGCGTCGTTGTATATTCCACCCTGGGAGATGCGGATCAAAAATATTCCCTTAAGTGCTAAAGGTGCCTATTCCTCACAGAACGTGTGCAGCTCATTTGGCTTTGTGGGTTTGATGATGCAGCTGTTGTCTTTACAACAGAATTTGGAAGGTCTCTAGTAAAACAAAGAGAACACAAACAACTCTTGTTTAAACAGTGCTCTAGAAGAGTGCAAGGGCAATTTATGCTTTCTCTTGTATTTGTGAATGATGATCTTTAACACAGTGTTCTTCAGCAAAGAACGTAGTAATTTTGTTTGTGATTTCTTGTTATATTAGAGTAGCCTGCAAGCTCTGCTATTGATTACTAATACTGTTGATTACTAGTCCTGGGGCTCTGGCATGGACCTACTGGGTTGCTTTTAAATGCTGTTTAACTTTCAGTTTTCCTGTCTTTGAATTACTGTTGTGTTGACAATTCAGTAGGCTAAAACTTCACTGCGATGTGCATCAGGAAACGCAGATGTTAGGGACAGACCTACTAATACTTGAAATGGAAAAAACAATTGAATTCATTCCAAGTAATGATAACACTTTTGTGTGTATAGTAAAACTTAACCTTTCCTTGGGTTTACTGTAAGAAAGGGTAGGAATCAGTTTTTATTTAATGTAAAATAACAGTGAGCAATTGGTTGTTGCCTAGTGTATTAAAGAGGAATATTGCTTGTGTTTGGGGATCTCTCTATTTCCTCACTGATGGTTAGTTAACAAGAATGTTCTTTCTCTCATTGGCCTTAATTGTGTTTCATACCAGTTTTGAGCAATCGACCTAGTACTCGAGAAGAATTCCAGTTCTATTTGATGGTATTTAACATCAAGGTAAAAGACAAATGACAAACTGTCTTAATTCTTCTAAACATTTAGATTCTGTTGTCCTTTTTAGATTCTCAGGAAACTGAAAGACCCTAGAGAGACAGGTTGTTTCTTTGAGCTGAGCAAATCTTCTCTCTAGAAAACCTGCAATACGTACTGAACCTTACAGTTGCTCAGTGCTTTACTTCTGCAGCTGAATACATTTCTGTTGCCGAGTCAAGGCTTAAAGTACAGTTACATTAACATGCACATTTGCTGCGAATCCATGTCCTTTTTCTATCTCCTTCCACTGCCTGAAAGAGTGATGAGCCCTGCTGCTACTAGCTGGCTGAGGATTTCTCCCTTTCAGGTGTAGTTGAATACTTCTGTTATGCTGCCTCTGGCTCTTTGTGCGTCCTGGTGCAGCAGAAAAGAGAAGATGTCACCACTGCAGCTTCTAGCCTGTGTGTTCTGGAATTCATATAGTTCCCTGAACCCTGAAAAAAACCCCTGTACTAGTTGTGAGGGCCTGCTGGTTTATTTCATGTTTTTCAATGAGACTCACCTAAGTGTGATGAGATGTAAATGTAGATACAAATAGTAAAACAGACTGTGAAGAGAAATCTAACTGTCTTTGGATTTACATTATTTCCATATATCTTTGCTATGCTAATCACAGAATTCCTTCCCTTATGTTGTTCCCCACAGATGGGAATACTGTGCACTGCCCTTAAAATATTATTCCCTCTCCTGGGGAAATTGCATTACTCCTGAAATTTAGTAGTGAGATCAAACCTATTCATAGTACCATTGCACAAGTCCTGTTTCCTTAGAAAACAAAGCTCAAGAGTACTGAGTTGGAAAGAAAATTAATTACCTCAGTCAATCCTAGTTGCTGGGTGGGGTTAAACCATGACAATGGGTTCTGATTGCTTTTGTAACTTGTGCCTTTAATTTTTCAAACCTTTTCCATTTACAGCTTAAGGTTTTGAGATCCTGTTTGGCTTTTTTTCCTCCCCATTTTCAGTAATGGAAAAAGAGCCAGGTTGAGAACATGCATGATGTCGTTAGGCAGGCAGAGCTGGCAGATGAAAGCATGAAGAGAGCAGAGTAAGAAGCCACAGCGGTGGACAAGACACAGAAAAGAAGAAGGAGGGCTAAGTTGTGTGGCTCGAGGCACAAAATAGGGATCAAAGGAGGAAGAGTGAATGGTTTTCTGCCATTTTAGTGAACTAAGCTGAGTTACTAATACGCATGGTAACTGCTAGGCTTGCTTTAAAAGACACGGGCTCACGGGTGGAGGGATTCTCCCATAGTAAGGCTGAGCCAACCCTAAAAACCTTTGGTGCAAGTGATGGCCTAGGACTTGTAAGCTTCTACAGGAAGAGTGAGTTTTGGAGTGCTTTTGGAAACAGCAGTGTTTGTATCAGTGGAGGTAGCTGTGGAGAAGGATTGGCAAGTGAACAGAGGTGCTTGTGGAGGAGGGGGAAAAAGTAATTCTTGGGGAGCTTGCTTTGTGAGGTTGCTGGGTTGTCTGATCAAGTAACAAGAGTGATATAAGCCTGGACGGGGGGCAGGGGCTTTGATAGGTTTTTTGTAAAATGATCCAAGCTGGGCAGTAACACCTGATGAATGCTGAGGTAATAGATGAATGTTTTTAAACACGATAAATGTAGCGTGTAGAAACCTTCTACTCAAATGTAACAAAAGGCTGTTTATGATTGTTTGAATGTCATATTAATTTTTAAAACAAAACACTGTTAGGCTTTGTATTGCCATGCAGTATCATCTAACTTTCTCGTGCCTTTGTCTGTTTTATCTCCAGGAGATGCTCTAGTTGCTGTAAATGATGTTGATGTGAATTCTGAAAACATAGAAAGGGTTTTGTCTTGCATTCCAGGTCCTATGCAGGTACAGTAGTTGAATGTTTATTCCAAACGTCCTCTGTAAAAATTAATACTGTTTCTAGACTTTTTTTTCTGTAGAAAACAAGGTTGGCAGTCTTTCTTAGAATGTCCTCATCTATTTCTGGAACACCTTGGTTGACCTCAGTCAAACTTAAGAGTAGAAATTTCAGAGCTGAATTCTGTTAAGGTTTGGTGAAAATAGGTAGGTGCAGGTGACTCAAGCCAATGTCCTATTAAAGGACATTAGTCACAGTCTATCTGTTACGTATTCTGTTTGTCATCAGCCAGACTCGGAAAGCACATGCAGTGTTGTGCAAGAGGCAGCAGCATACTTGTAGCTTTAGACTAACATAACACCTTACTTTTTTGCCCAGTGTGAGAATCAAGGTGTTCTAGGCTTGCAGAATTGAGTATTCTTGTTTTCCTATGAGAACTAGAGCATAAATCTGTGAAAAAATCAGGTTTTATTACTTTTCCTGCTCAGAAAGCAACTTCATTGTTCTATTACCACTTGCATCAAAATGAAATACTTCTTGTTGAATACAGGGAAGTAACTCCTTTGAGACCTGCACAAACTTTTAACTAGTGATAGTTGTAGTTATGGGCAAAGATGGTAAGTATGTTGCTTTGGGAGTGGTTTTGAACACACTGATCTCAGCAAAGGAAATACAAGGTATGTAATGTTGTGCTGCCTTGCTCCTGGTGGATAATGGGGCTGAAGATGTGCCATCTGGAAATGGTGTGTATGAAACAAGATATTGGTGTCTAGCTTAGAAATATTAAATGTCAACCACAGAATAATAGTGGGTCTTACGTCAATTACTGTTCTTAAAATGGTAATATTTTCTATGGAAACAGTTAAATAATTATTTCTTCATCAATATGAGAGACTCACAAACCACAAGAGAGTAAGAAGCAGCCTGAATTTACAAGTAGTGCTATTTAATATATTTAAAAACATTTAAATGGAGAAATTGATACCACTTTCATATTTAAATAGAAAAATAAAATCTTGAGTATTTAAAAGCTTTTAGATTAAATACTTTTAAGATCTTCAAAAACAGTGATGAAGATTGGTAGAAGTCAGTAATAAAACTCTATACAAAAAAACACCCGAACTGCTCCAATAAATAATGTTTCTTCCCTAAAAAACTACTGCTTATATCTTCTCTTCTAGCTCGATAATTTTGCAGCTATAATGAAGAATTAAAGAACAATAAAGAATTAGATAGCTATTTCAGAACTAAACTGGGAGGGTGTTAATTACCTAGGATGTTAGTAGTGTAAAATTAAGTATTTTGAGTTATTCTGCTTAAATCCACTTCTTGGGGGACAGGAAGACAAGGGAAAAGTTGCAATCTACAGATATGAGTGGGTTAAAATTACCGTGTCTCTTACAGTATGTCTGTAAACTCTTGGTAGTTCTTCTTCAGGTAGAATATATGAGATGACAATAACAGAAATATTTTACTGTCCAAAGATAAAAAGAAGTGGAAATTTTACATTTTGGTAAACATTCTTCTGTTTACAACTTAGGTAGTGTAAGTGCCTGTAGAGCTGCATCTGCAGCTGCTGTAAGATTGAGTACTAGTATGTCAGTTTAGGAAGCTTTCCAAGTTACTTGACAGTATGAAGCTTGCCTAAGCTACCAGAGTTGTGGTCAGGTATTGGCAGAGCTCCATGGTAGAAAAACCTTGTCTTGCCTCCCTTTGACCAAATATGGAGTTGCCCTAACTGTTATTAAATACAGAATGATTAAAAAAGCAGAGATTATATAGTTTATTTAATTGTATCCTTGCTAGATTAGAGTTTACATATTACTTGTTTCTAAAATGCAATGCAGCCCTTTATATAGTAGTTACTTTTAATGCAATGTTAATGTTTACATTGCCAGTAAATCTGTCGAGTAGACAGCGATTACTTGAAATGTATAACTCTTTGTCATGTTGGCTTTCCAAAACCTTTTATTAAAGTGCAATTACTCCTTTTTTACTGTGCAGTTTGAGTCAAGCCAGAAGAGTGATTGCTGAAATAGACCAGTGGAGAATTTAAATACAGAGTTCTGGGGTTTTTTTGTGGTGTAGAACACTGCTCATGCTGCTGAAGAAACAGAGGGTTGTTGTTTCTGAGATTAAGTAATAAAGACAGCTGTTACACAAGCAAAATCGTTACTGTATTCTCATTTATCGTACATTGCAAAATATCTGAAAAGATGCACTTTTAAAGTTGTTTTACGGTAGTTATAAGTTATTTACATAAGCAAAGTCACTGCTTGTCTGGGTTCAGTATGAAAAATTATTGGAGGTGATTTCAAAAACTACCTACCTAGATTCCCTCAGTTGCAGCATGCGAGATAACATTTCTCAGTATTATATTTCCAGAATTTTGTTTTCCTTACCTCAGATTAGGCAGACTAGCTTCTAGGCATGTAAGGGGTGGTTTAGTATATTATTTATTGAGTGACAGAGGTCTAAATGCCACATTGGGGTGTTTTGGTTTGGTTTGGTTTTTGTTGTTAATGGCAGAACCGTTTCTGTTTGGGTGCTTGCATGTCACCTAGTAAGATGAAGTCCCTATTTTGATAACAGCATTGGACACCTTGTATATCAGCAGTCACTGAATGTGACAGGCCAAAACATAGCCCTCAATCAATGCTTGAGATAGTATGATGAAGTTATAAACTGCAGTCTACATTATTTTACATTCTGTAACCAAAATAGCTGCTGTTTCCTAGGAAGGGGAAGATATGCTAAAAGAATATACTTCTCTTTAACCTGATGCTGGGAAGTTGCAGAACCATTTTACACAAAACTTTCTGAAAATATTCAGCCTGAGGCAGACATTGAGAATCAGGAATTTCAGCCTGAAATGTTGAGTTAGAGTTGTGCAAACCATAAGCACATGGAAAACGGAGACTTTCAACAGGAAGTGGCAGGCAATGCCACCAGCTCTGTCCATAATAGAATCCATATTCTAGGACATACGGCTTTCTTGCAGATAAACAGCAAGCATGCCTTTTTGGGACAGACCAATGGTGTAACAGCTACATTTTCTGTTCCTTTCACTGACAAATGTTTGAGTAGAGTATTAACAAATGTAATATAGAGTGACCTTCCTGACATACTTTTCTAGCTTCCAGTGGACCATAGTTAGGGACTTGTTGGATCACTTAAAGGTTTGTACCTTCTTTTTTAACCTAGTTGTTAAAATTCCTTTGACCTCCTCAGCATCCTTTAGCAGTGATTTACATCACTGATGTGTTATGTTCTTTTTTTGTTGGTTTTCAAACTGCTATCTCATTAAGCGCATTTCATACCCCCAAGTTCTGTGTTACGAGGAGTAGTTAACTGTCCATGTCTTACTCTGTGTATCATTCAGTGACTGTGAGAGCTCTGTCGTGTTCCACGTCTGTCACATCTTTCCCAAGCAGAAAAATCCCACTTGTGTACGTCATAGTTTGCTCTTGCCATCACTTTCATCAGCACCTTCTCTTCTTGAGAACTGTTCTAAGTATTGAGAATGTGTGCATGATATATATTTAGAGTGGAATATGAATATTTTCTGTGCTTTTCCCCTTCATTTAACTTCCTTTTCTGTATTCTACTGTGCATTAAACTGGTTTTCTGCAGGAGAAATGGAATTGAAGTTGTGAAAGATTTCACATTCAGGATTTATAAAAGGGTACTTCAGGAGTCATATATTTAATTAGATCCTGTGCACTACTCAGGACAGAGATTCATTTCTTCTTCACAAAATAAAAAAATAATTAATAGATATGTTTTGGGGTTTTTTTTTTTATGTGGGAGGGTGGGGTGGTGTGCATCTAGAAATGTAGTCTTTTGGTCATTTTCTATTACAGCATTTTGCAGCCTAGATGGTCTTTTTCATAGCAATTTTTTTAAGGCAGGAAATTGATTAGAACGTGAAGAAAAGTGGTGAGGAACAGAAAATGTTTCAAACAAGTTTGTTGTTTTTCTTGTTTCAAACTGTTAGAATCAAGAAGATTTGGAAAGGAACTTGTAGTTGAATTGTAAAGAGAGATCTTTCTCAAAATACAGTGACTTCACACCTGAGTGGGGTGGTATTTCCCACAGTGATGTGGGAGGCAGCATGGGTGCCTAGAGGAGGAGGGAGAGTTAAAGTTCTGTTTGGCCTAGTTTGTTTTGAGCACTTTCTTGGAGGGCCATATGTTCTTCTGTCTAAGATAAAGCAGACTGAGTTTGTTTTGGGTTTGCTTGTGCTTTTTTTAAATTGAGAGACTGAAAGGTAGTCTGCAGCAGGAACCACATGTGACATCATTAGTGGAGAGACTATAGCGTGTCATCAGTAAGTGTCCACAGACAAGATGTAGTAGAAAGTTAAGAGAAGTAACTATTGAGCCCTGAGAAAATCTGCAAGAAGTTAAACAGGGTATGAGGAGAATCCTCTGAAATACATGCAGATGGTGTGACAGAGAAAACTGGGTCACAGAATGCCACGGAAGAAGACCTAGATCTATATAACTCTGAATGGTCAAGTTACTGGGTCTTAAAAGCCACTGCTTCTGAGCTGGATGTTTCTGCTCCTCAAATGCTGTTAGTATGCAGCGTAATGAATTGTAAGTGAAATGGTGAGGAGAGCATGAGGGATGAGTTGCTGTCAGAATTGATAGTACAGGGCAGGAGAGCAGCATCAAGTGCAGTGCTGTTGCAGAGAATGGGAAGAGAAAAGAGCAAAAAGCTGACAGGAGCCAAAATAGGAGAGGAAAAGATTGATGAGAAGAGTTGGAAGGGAGTGGAATGGGAAGGTGGCAGCCAGTGACATAATGCTGTAGCTGGAAGAGCCGATGACGGCGCCTCTCTCTGATCTAGTTTGACAGGCAGTGGGTGTTTTAAAGCATCATTATTCCTTGCCGACACTCCTCTCAAAGTATGTGTATACACATGCCCAATTACGAAAATGTAAATTATCCATATTTAAATGTATAAATTGCCTCTGCTTGGGCTTTTCAGATTGATTGCAACTGAGAAAATAGACACATTTTTTGTAGTGTCAGTCATTAGGCTAAACTGTCACTGACTTTAAAGAGAAGTAAGATTTGGTGTGATGTATCATGTTCAGAATGTCCCAGTTAGTAGACAAGTTAGAGATACTTTTAAGGCACACAAACAGTCATGAGTAAAAACATGGAAGTGGGAACTGAGAGTGTGCCTCCTTAGTCCACACAGATATATTTTCGGTCACTTTGAACAAAGTTATCATCCAAGAAAAGAAATTAATTTATTCTCTTCATCAGTTACAACTTTATGCTCAGTCAAGAGCTAGGTATTTCTCACAAATCCTGATTTCATACTTAGGATGAAGTAAGTGTTCATTCACAAAAAATAATAATTCTTAATTTCATCACTGGAACAATTCACAAACATAATTAAAAAAGGCGGTGCTCATAAAAAGAAAATTTATAAAGCAAATTGTGAAATACATTTCCACACAAAGTTTGGATTTTTGTGTTGCTTGTGAGCCAAAGAACTAAGCACGTATTCTAAAAATCCTGGGGTTTACTTTACTTGGGAAATAAAGAACAGTAAACATCATGTAAGTTTTTGACAAAGTAACCTTGATTATCTAAACTAAGTTATTTTTTGAGAGAATGTTGTTTGTGCTTCAGTTTTTTAAATGAAGGCATAGTGCAGCAAGTGGTGTAAATTTTTATGCTTCTAAGTGTGTACAATTGTTAAATATGGCAGCCAAGCTCTTATTTGCTGACTTTACAGTTTAAGAAGAAAAGATAACATAGTGAAAACGTTGGCAGATGGAAGGAATTGCTACTGTTACAAATTAACAGACTTTTGCAGTCTAATGTCAATTGATTTTCCTGTGCAAATATACCCGGCAGCGAACTCAAAACTGCAAAGAAGTGCTCACTGGAAGACCCTTGAGGATATGTGCTCAACAAAGTGCTGACATTTTGAAAGAAGCCAAGTATCATGTGTGTTTCAAAAGCATGGTAATAGGTTTTGTGTTCAAACAAACCCAGTACAGTAAGTGTATTTTTCCATTCTCAAAACCGTAAGAATCAAGTATGAAAACACACCAAACCACATGCTTACTCACATGGTTCACAGAGCATGTAATAGCTGTGGCTTTGTCCTTAATAATAGATGGTTATGTAATGCTGAATGTGTAATTGGTTTTCTTGAAACAGCAGGAATTACTGAATGCTTACATCTTTGTTAGTAAAGCTAAGAAAACTTAATCTCTTAAAGGGCTCAAACTGCATCTGTTTCATCTGATGTTAGAATGTAACTGTAAGTACAGTCTCATTTTCACAATACTTAATTATTTTGATAGGTTAAACTTACATTTGAAACATCAGTATTTGAGCCTGAAGGAACTTCTCAGCAAAGGTATAAACGGGCACAGTCAAGTATGAACAATCTGGTTCGGCTCTTGTGGGGAGAAGACAGTGCAGACCTTCAACAGGCTGTACAAGATGTGCCTCATATTGTTATGTTCCTCACAATGAAACTGGACTCCGAAACATCTAAGGATGAGGTATGTGGCTAACTAAATACAACTGTAGATGACGGGTAACAACTGACAAGAGCAACTGCTATGCCTTTTATGTAAAAAAAAACAAACAAAAAACCAACAAACCTAAACCCCACCTTGCTAGTCACTTTGCATAGTCTATAAAATGTCCATTTGTGACAGAAATGGGGGTTGAGATTTCATGAAAAAAGTTAACATCACTGTTGACAAACTCTATTTGGACTTGAAATCACTTCATCACTGCTGAATGTCTTTACATAAAGAGCAGGCTAGAGGTGTTAATAGACAAAGCAGAGATAAAAACAAAAGTTAGTTACTGTCTCTCGGATGCACACTCTGATATTTTCAATATGCCTCTCAAACTTCAACTGTGAAAGCTGCCTTAGCCAAAAAAATTTTCCCCAGCAGGAGCTGGTGTCAGTCCCCATCCGTAACTGTTTAGCCCCTCCTGATCTGAAATGCTAATATGCCCTTCCTTAGACAATCTCACATGTATGCTGTTTGCAGTCAGCTGTTGATTCTTGCTTGGACAACATTTTTGAGCTACTGAAGTACTTTTCCTTTGTCCCAGAAAGCTTCCTTTCACATCTCATTCCTTTTTGCGTTCCTCAGAAAAAATCTTGCCAGTGTACGTATAGCCCATTGTAAGTTTGTGTGGATGTTGTTCATGATGTAGCCATAGCTACAAATGCTGCACTCAGAATGCAGGGAATACACAGAACAGTATGCAGGGCTGAGCTTGGCCTCCTGCCTGATCTGAGAATGGCAAATGGACAAAGTGGAGTTTTTAGGAACAGACATTGGGAAAAGACTCTTCTCCCCTTCTGTAAATTCTCCTTAGATTTAGCATAGTGCCCCGGTGATCTATATTATCTGGGATGTGGAGACATCAAATGAAATGCAAGTTTTGCCAGTCCCCAGGGCTAGGATGGTGAGATGGTGATGGAGTACAGAGCAGAAGAAAGGTATTTTCCTTTGTCTCCCCTGGAATTAATCCTTAGATCCACTCGGTCCTCCATCCCTTCTCTGAGATGTCTTTATTTATTCTTCTTTATACTATTTTTCAGCTGACAGAAGCCTGTATTGCTCTGCTGGTGATGAATAACAGAGAAAAAGTGTTACAACTACACATAATGGGGTTTAATTTTAGTTTCTAGAGACGGGGCTGGGGAGGAGAACCCTAGAAAATTACATGATCTCATAATATGTAAAAGATGTGCAGTTTGCCAAGTCAAGTGCTTGAAAGCTAGGAAAGGACAGATTTACGGCTACTTGTGCAACTTTAATTCAGCCCTGCTGTACATACACAGCATGACGTTGTCTTTAAGTATTACATTTTTTCTGCAAGATGCTTGTCTTGTGCAGAGGACAAGATGGGACAGATGAGTGTGTATAATTAAGGCTTACTAGGAAACCATAAATCCAGTACTTGTAAATTCTGGAATATTTGATTTTGCAATATAAATCATGCTCTTTTAATGTAATATTTTTAATGTATCTTGCTGTAATATGCAATGAAGCATACAAACACTGTAAGCTTTGGGTTGCAGTTCTTTCCAATACTGTCTAACGAGACTATATTTTTTCATGGGAGGTGTCTTCAGCAGAAATTAGTTTATACAAGTGTCTTTTACAATTTTTTTGACATTATTTTTTTTATAGCCTTCCAGCTAGGCAAGGTCGTTCCGTGCTCTTTATCCCACCCAGAGGCACATAGGTTACTGCACTATTTTTCTGCTTTGGTATTTCCCTGTAATAAAAATGAAAAGAGCTCATGTAACTGTGAATTAAAGAAACTTAAGGTGCTGTATTAAAGTTAACTTATACATTGCAAATAGTTCTTTTTTCTTCCATGCTAAATTTGTAGTTCAGGACTGCTATGTTATGTGGACAGAACAGCTAAGGGCAATTGCTGTAGACTTAAAGACCAGTGTTTACTTGGTCACTTACATAAACTTTAGGAAATATTAAAAACTTACTGCAGACCCTCTGGCTCTTCTGGTAGGTGAATAGATATGCAAATGTCTAATTGCAATTCCTGTACTTCAGAGTAAATGGAGTGCTGCTTTCTTGCCCCATTATTTCTTTATACTCTCCCAAGAAATGGGATTAACCCTGAATGTTGAGCAGAGGTAAAAAGAGGGATTGTAATGCACTTGTTCTGCCTTCATACCATGGAAGAATTGTTTCCTGAGAAGTCTTGGCAGTTAGGCAGCCCCAGATGGTCTCTGATGTTGAGAGAGGTTTTCTGGTGTAATCAAGCTGTTTATAACACATTTCTGAATAAAAGAATGCTGTCTTCTTCAAGGCATTTCTCTAATTTCATTGGATGTAAGCAGTGTTTGAACTGTCGATGTACTGTTCCAGATTTAGTTTACAGTAGTACTTCAAATTGGCAGTGAAGTTGTTATACACCTGTGCTGTAATGCACAAATACAATATAATGATCCTTTATTAATCTTCTTTACTCATATCCAAAGGAGGCACGGTATGCAAATCATACCCATGTAAACAATGGCCACTAGAACTAGGGACTAATTCTTCCACTTGTGAACTTTTGGCACCCAAAAATAGAATTAATGAGCTCTAAGACCTGTAAGCTCTATCTACTCAACTAGAAGGAAAGTAGTAGTAGAAATCATTTAGTATGTGTGCATACATGTCGGGACTGTCCCATGTGATAATGGTTTCAGTAAGGTTGACCTTGTCCATTTTATGCTTCTGTTCAAGGTAGGTATTACAGTTATGACATAGATTGTTTGTACCAACATACAACTATAACGTCTTTGTGTGTTTGCACTGATTTTGGCCATACCATGTGCGTTAAGAGGAATAATGTTCATAATCCTCCTACATAGTAGTGTTCCTGGAAGCACGTGCTTAGCATACTGGCAAGTAGGTATTACTGAGTAGCTGTTAATACAGTTTGGTTTGTACAGATACTGACTTGTACTTCCTGTCACATTTCTCCCTGTTTTTATACTTTCTGAAATAATCTTTAGGAATTCATAGCTGTCTTTCATATACGGTTTCTGATTTTGAAAAGATGCAACTAAAAGCCTCTATTGCCAGTGCACCGTTTGAAGATGATAGGATTTTAGCCACTGTTTTGACACAGTTTCTTGTAGCCATTTCTTAGGTTGTCAAGATTGCCCTAGTTGTTTGGTTAGTTTTTTTTAATGTGGTTTAGGCTCAGCTTGAGAAATTAGAAATATATACATATATAGGGAAACTGCTTGATATGCCATTAGTTTAGATAGTCTGTCCAGGTTTGGTTTTTTGGGTTGAGGGAGGTTTTATACTTCTAAAAAAATGAGCTACCTCTCATTTATTAATTGCCCTTGTCATCAGCCTTTGAACTTCTGCCTTACTCTGAAGACAGCTGATCTTGTATGGTGTTACCTGCTGAACCTTGCTAACTCATTAATACATATATCTGATACAGCTATGGCCTTGTGCTACAGTTGTCTTTTCTTTTCCTGGGAAAGTGTACAAATAATTCTCAAAGGAATTGTGTGTGAAGGCCCCAGTTCATAGCGAGGAGAAAAAAAGGCTCTTTCTAGTCCTTTGTAGTGCTGTAATTAGAAAATGGCAGGGTTTTTCCAGCTGAGGGCTTGATTCAAGAGGGGAAAAAAAAAACAAAAATCCTTGTCCCTAATGAGTATTTGAAAATAGAGCTAATTAAAAAAATAAATAAGAACGAAGAGTTGCCAGGTCTCTCTGTAGTGAAACTTTACATTCTTTCCATCTTGATGAAGGAAATTCTTCCAAGGGACTGGATGTGCTTAGTGAATAAATAAGAAAGTTAATCACATCTGTGTTCTTTTGTTTGGGTAGAAAGGTAATTTACACTACTCGTTGCATTGGATATGCTTAACATTACATGCATTATTTCTGGCCCATCATGACTTGGCAGAAATCAGTAAATATGGGGGAATCCTATGTTTTCTTTTTACTATATTTTTATGGTTGCTGAAATAATGAATCTAAAATTTTTGAAAATATTTTATGAACAGGTCAGAAAAATAAATGTCACAAATATTTATCTCTACTGATCTTCAGTTTCAAGATGACTTCACTAAGAATATCATGACGCAGAGGGTTAGAAATAGAAATAGAAAAGTTAAAAGTGTTAAAATATTCCTGTGCATTTTAGAATTTTCCAGGATGCCTGTGCAGACCACTGTTTCTTTTGATGTGAAAGTATATGATAAAATCTCTCATGTTTTAAAAAAAAAAAAAAAAAAATTGAAGCCGGGAAGGGAGGGAGAATTATTTTTTCCTGTGGGTATTTGGTTGGGTTTTTTGCTGTTGTTGGGGTTTTTGTTTGTTTGTTTGTTTGTTTGGGTTTTTTTTGTTTTGGGGGTTTTTTTGGTTTTGGTTTTGTTTTTTTGTGTTGTTTTTTTGTTGTTGTTTGGGGGGGTTGGTTTTCTTTTTGTGTACGATTTTGGTTTTGATTTTGCTTTGCTGAACTAATAGTTAACTTTCTTCACAGCAAGAAATTCTTTATCAGTACCCCATATCAGAAGCATCCCAAAAACTGAAAAGTGTGAGAGGAATATTTCTCACACTCTCTGACATACTGGAAAGTGTTACTGGTACCCAGATTATCAGGTAAAAGTATTTGAAACATAATGTATTACTTCTATTATTTTATACATACACGTATAGAAAAACTCACATGGGTCATGCATTGAGTTCTAGACGAAACAAAGCAAGAGTGACTGTCTCTGCTAGGCAGGGATGTTTTAGCTAGAACAGGATGTCTGAAGTTGGACTGCTCAGCTTGGATGTACATGGACTTGGGGGAATTTCTTTCTCATGGGTGGCACTGACTAGGAATTTTATTTCAGTGAAATTATTTTTAGATCTCTTATAACATCCTTATCTAAACTAGGATTCTGTGGCACTGTACTACAGTAGACTGGAAATTAACAGCTTAAATCAAGTTTCTAAAAAAATCAATAGAAGATATAATGTGATTCAGTTAAATTCTTGAGTGCCTGCTACTTTTAAATTCATTTTATTTCACATTCAACTTGCAACACCTGAAAGATTTTTGTATACACAGACCAGGACTCTAGTAAGAAGTCTAATAAAAATGACTCCTGATATTTTGGAGCGGTGTAGGAATTGTGGACATACATCAAGAGATTATTAAATATTTAAATGATAGATGCTTTTCTGATGGAATAATTAGAAGTGGGACAACAGGTATCACTTTTCAGTTCCACATGTCTTCCCATTGAGAATCAGTATTTCAGTTTACATGTCTTGGGGGTCTCAGGCAAGATTCTCTTCTGCACATCATTGCCTTGTGTCGGACACAAGACCTGGGTGGGTATAAAAAAGCCAAATAAATGCAAGTGGGATTTCAGGCCCAAGAGTACAGTGTGCAGGCAATAATGCAGTACTAAGCTTATTTAAATTGTCTTTTCCACTGATTAATTTTTCCTGAAAAGGGGTTGTTAAGGTGCTTTTCAACACTTTTGCTTACCAGAAAATAAATACTTGTTAATTTCCTTTTATAAGTGTATTTATTTATTCTCAGATTTGTTGGTATCCTCCTGTTTTGGGTAAGAAGTTTTAACACTGTGCTTTAACCACACTTAAAACTTTCTAGTTTCTAAGAGTCATGTTACAGGTGTAGGGATCGGTAGGAACGTGGATTGACTCCTTTAGCAGCAGGTATCGAACCCAGGCTGCTTATCTTTTGCATATACCAATACTTTAATGCAATGCCCCATTAATTAGCACAGAGCTTTGTTAATTCCTCTTAAATGCTGATGCTTTGTTAAAGGAAAATCTCCCATATAGAAGCGTTATTGGACATCTGCAGTTTTCTTAGGCGCATCCAAAAGACAAAGTTATATGTTGTTGGATGGTCTATACCTGTGGTACCATCAGAAAAAAAACCAGAATTCTGTGATAATCTGGATTCACCTTTCCTGTGAAGGTTCTCAGTTTCCCTTTTTTGACTTCTAAAAATATAAAAGCACTTCTGCTGGTCTCTGTGGATTGTCTCATCTCTTCAGAAAATAAAATAGATAATCCCCAGATGTCTCATGAAGTTTTTTTTCTGTCAGAGGAGTAAATTATGATTATTGTGTCTGCACATCTGTTGTGTATCTTTTGGGATGGGGTTGTTTATTTCTTTGTAGTGTAATGGAGTTTATAATTGCATTATAAGTATATATCTTGCTATGTTTGGAAAGGACTTTTGGTTACATGAAGGATAAACTTTTTCTGGTGACGTCCACAAATGCTAAGGTATTTCTTCACTAAGAAAATTACACTAATGGTTTGTTCAGTACCATCAATTTTACAGTATGAGTGAAGCAAGTTAATCATGGAGCCATATCCTAAAAATTAAATTCTGGAATCTTTCAAGCTTAAACTAAAGTTACCCTTTTTTCATTTTGCAACAGTGTTATCTTATTATTTGAAATTTCTAACATAATAGTAAGAAAGTGTCACTATAAATTTTGTTTGTGATATTTGAAGACCTTGGTTTTAGCAGCAACCAGTACATTTTATCTGATAATCTGGCACATAATGTATGGTGTACTGCTAATTAGAACATCGAGTCTAATGCTGTTTCATGTTGTAATTCACTCCACGGTTCAAATGAGTTTTCTGTTTCTTTCTGGGCTTGCTGAGCTTTGTGGAGCAATTTCCTATACTAGGAGATAGCGTGAGAGTTCGAGCTTATGTTTATCACTGACATAATATGTTCAAATACCTCTAGGTCTTGTTTTCAGAATGTATGGAGTCTTTTTAAATTATTTTGTTGAGTGACTGCCGTGTTCAGAACCTTCATTAGTACCTCTGGTTACCTTGCTGTGATCTGAAATGGCATTCATCTTTGAAGTTGATTGTGTTAAGAGCCAGGCAGGAAGACATTTAAACAGTATCCGAATCATTTGGAAGGCAACTTGTGGTGCTTCAGTAGCACTTTTCATCCTTTGTATTTGTATACTTGAAAACATTACTAGTGGTGTGATCTCTTGGGAATAGAAATCAGAGTGTCTTTCTGTTAGTATAACTACCTAGCCCAGTTACATGCATCCGATTATATGTGAGCATAAGACTGCATATAAAATACACAAATCATTCTGGCTTATAATGGTGGTCTTTTATAACTTCATAGTTTTAACAGAAATATTTCTGCTTTAATTTTTCTAGTTCTTCCCTTTTCTTATGTGGAAAACTGGTTCAAGTTGTTTACTGGAAAGAATCTGACAAGTTGCTTGTAATTGGTCTTCCTGAAGAAAAGTGAGCTTTGTTTTCTTTTTAGTTTTGCTTTATATCCTATTATGTATCCTCAAATTGTACTCTACTATCAAAAAAGCAAGAAAGGGAGGGCTTAGGATGTACTCTTTTTACTGTAACTAGTTTCTATATCTGTGATTCCACTTTTTTGATTGACTTTGTTTGCATCTTTTATATATCCATAGTTGCAGTTTCTTTTTCATATCCTCTAAAGGGAGTACGGTCTCACTGGGTCTCAGAAATATATGTAGGCTAGAAAATGGTAATTTTCAGTGTTTGGTGAAGTCAGGTCCTGATTAAACTACTGACTAATAGCAGTGATGTTAACATATTTGTGTGTCCTAGGAGGACTTGCCCTCACCCCAGCTGTACTACTGTCTGTGTTGTCAAGGGCAAGTCACTCAGAGGGAATCTCTCACACAGTCTGATGAAAAATTTTTTGTTTGCACTATATCACTAATCAAGACTAGAGCTCTTCAGAATATGCCTATGCTTATTCATAGCAAAGATGTTACAAACCTAGCTGTGCATTTCAATTTTTATTTTTCAGTGTGCCACTTTCTCAGCTGAGGAACATGCTTGAAGATGTTGTCAGGACCTTGAAATTTATGTACAGTTCTTTAGACAGGTGAGTTCTTTCAAAATTATTTTTTTCAGTCACTGATTTTTCATTGATGCTCACTGAAAAGGACAGCTAGTGGCATTAATTTTAATGTTTACATGGGATTTCTTTGCATTTTACTTTACATTTGCACTGAAACCAGAATTCTGTTCTTCTTGCCTTTTTGTTCCAATCTTAACACCAGTAAGACTCTTTAAACGACCTTTGTTACTTCAGAAGGTATTGTCCTTGATTAAGTTAAATCATTCACATAATCTAAGTCACTGTGGATGTCAAAAGCACTCTGCAAATGTTATCCTTTTGTTAAAGCGCTATCTGTAAAACGTACATGTGAATTGGTGTTGTATTTTTAATAAGTAAACACTCCAGACTTCTCAACTTTATTTGGCAGAGTGACTCTTTCTCTGCATTTGGAAATCGCCCAGCTTTCAGTCTGACTGTAACCTAAATAAAATTGCCAAGGTAGGTTATTCGTATACTTGCATTCGATTCAGGGTGAATATGTGTACACCATAAAGCAAGAAAATCTTCCTTTCCAAAAGGATGGAGCCTTCTCATCTTGCATTGCTCTAAGACATCTACTATACTGCTGTAGTGCTTTAGTTTTGCATTTGTTTGTAGGTACTGCCTGAATATTAACCTAGTGGGTTTTTTCATGCTTAGAATGAATGTTAAAAAAAAAAACCCAAAAGTAGTATCATGCTGTAGAGACTTCTGTAGCACAGAGGGTTATGTAAACAAGCTACAAGTTTCTTGATGTTATTCTAACTTGGAGTTCATGTTTGTTCAGTGCTTTCTGCCAGGTGGAAAATGTTTCTCGCCTGGATCATTTTTTCAACCTGTTCTTCCAGCGTGCGCTTCAGCCTGCACGGCTCAAGTCAAATGCCAGCCCCAGTGCTCAGCACTATGACACTTGCAGTGCGTTATTCTTAGACAATCTCCCAGGCTTGCGCTGGCTGACATTGCCTCAGGAAATCAAGGTGAAGTAATTTTCAGATCTTTCTAGAAAAACTTGCATATGAGAGGCTGGAAAATTCATGTAGGTATCTTCTGCTGTTACTTTGTAACTTACCCAAGTGCTTTGACAATCCCAGGCCACTCATTTTCCTGCCTGATCCTCTCTTAAAGTTTGGAACTACACTAATACAAACATACCCATAGGAAACGGACTGCTATTGTGAATGTTATGAGTGTAGTTTGGTGACTTTAGAGTCCAATGACAAAGGAATTAAGCTTCATTTAAAGTTCTTCTCTAACCTCCACACACCTCTTTAACAACTAACACATGCAGCAGGGAAAGCAGCCCCTGCTATGTAGTATTATGTTTTATTTTGACCATTGAAGTATTTTTTCAGGTAGGAAATGTTACTGTAGAAGCCCATGTGCGACGTGTAACTTAAGATCTTGAGTTTTATAAATGGCTGTTGCAGAATCAAAATAAATGCCCGTACATTATTCATCTGACACCATATACGTCCAACTTTCCTGCAGCTTTTCGCCTCCCAGTCAGAAATTGAGTTTTGCTCTAAGCAGTAGTAAGACAAAAGCCTGATCACGGTAAATAGCATTCTAGCTTTCAATCTTAAACCTCATTTTCATTACTTCAAGAAGTTAAAATAGGGATTATTAGGATAAATATCAGGAAAATAATACTTTTAAAAGAAAAATAATAAATTTTCCTACATGGGATGCATAGTGTCTGCCAAGGCTTCTCTGAAGTGGTGTTTCTTATACACTATAGAATTGATATTATTAGACCAAAAATACATGAGGGTGATATTTCTCCAATTTGAAACAACTGTAACATTTTTTGTACAAGAGAAAACAATCCCAGGGAGATTTCAGTGGTGTAGTTGTAAGGCCAATGCCTATTTCATTCATTCAGAAATTTAAGGTATTTTCTGGAATTACATATTCAATTGAATTACACAAAATGGAAATCAAATTACACAAAATTAAGTCTGCAACAGGGGTTGCAACTAGAAAAACTTGGTCTTACTGGGTGGCAAATTCTGTTAACACTGTTCCAGCACAGTTTGGGTCTGCCTAGATAAGCTACTCCTGGCTGTGTTGTAGAGTTGTTGGCAGACAAGCGTATTGTAATTATTGTAATTTTCCCCCCAGAGCCCCTGTGGATAATTTTTGTTAATTATGGTGCCAAATGTATTCTTTAATGACAATACTGTGTATGCATTCGTTGAGAAATAAACCAGAAGACTTCTCTTACTCCTTTCAAAGGGCTTATAATTTCCATTTTTTTTTTTCCTGTTGTCATGTTACTGTTTGCTATAAAGTGATTTTAACATCACTGCCTAAGGGTTATGTGTTCCATATCTGATGGGAGATTCAGATGTGGATAACTGGGTGTCACTAGGTGCAGTTTGCCACTTTATTTTCAGTTATACTGGAAGTACAGGAACAAAGGTGTATTTACAAGACATTGTGATCATTAAATGATTGCTTTTAAGTTTCTCATCAGAAAGACTTTCATGTGCCACAGTGTAGATGAACGCTCTCCCATTTTTCACCCCCGCCCCTTTTTCCTCTGTTTTCTTAAATGAAAGCTCTACTCTTGGAAGACAGTACAGTCCACTTAGATAAATAAAGCATCCACAAGAAATTATACTGTAGAGTACTAAAGTAAAAATATAAGCAGGGCTGAAGATATTAAGTACCCTGTCACTCTCCTGGGTTTTTTTGCTCTTCCAATTTCTGTAATCTCACCAATATTAATAGTTATTCCCTTGTAGGTTTTATTAATGTTTCTTGTTTTAATCCTATAGGTTTGGGGTTTTTTCCTAATTAGGCTTTTAGCCTCATAGCAAAATGAGGTTGAAAATGAGGCTGAAGGAGGCTGCTTCTTCACTGAATTTATAGCCACTTGATGTAGCATCAATCTCACCTTCTTTTAGAGTTAAGATATAAATGACTGATGTACTGATCCTGAACTCTTCCTATTATTTAATGGGGAAAATCTGGTACTTTAATAGTAATTCCACTGCTCGACTTCAGCTGTTCACTTTAGGAATAGATGAGTCATGCCTTGGGACTCCTGTGGCTTCATCTTCATTAACTATGAAGAGAACCTGAAGTGAAAGGACTAGCGCAAGTAGAGAGTATCTACACTGTAGGTATTTAATGAAATGCAGTCTCATTCAGGGAACTAAGCATGTGACTAAGTGGCTAATTATTTAAATCTGCTGGCCTTTAATGAGACTGACATACTGTAAAATTAAACCTCTTTTTCTATTTAGTGCAATCATTTGACATCTAAAAGCTCACTATCTATGATTTCAGTTGAGAAGGTAATTTTCCATACAATGCATTTACTTAAATTGCAGTTTGGTAATATTTTATATATTGCCCTTCATTCGAGAAGTGTTAGAGATCAGGCATTGTAGTAAGGCACAGTGGAGCCCTTAGATTATCAGACACTTCACTTCAGGGCTTAATAAGGATGAAGGAAAGATTTACTGCATTTTTATTTTCCATCCTTTTGAACATTAGTGAATCTAGGATTCATTTTTGCCTTTGATTTTTAAGTATCTTCAACTTCGTAACTAGGAAGCTATTTTCCAGATTACTTGAAGAGTTGTTTGCATGACATATTTGAGTCAATATGTATGGCAGTTTTTACAAAATTTCACAGGAAAAAAAAAAAAATCATTAAGATGGAAGGATGTTTGGAATATGTTAGTCTTGTCATGGGAGATTCTGTTTTTTAAGCAGTGTTTGCCATGCTTCAGTGCAAGTGAAACAGCTGGGAAATTTTAAACGGAGAGTGTTCTTTCGTGGAGAGACAAAAAATATTTGTAAGCTTGTAGATAACACAGCTAAGGCTAGTTCTAATTATTAGACAATGATTATCATCTGAGCTGACCATAAACTCCCTTGTCCAAACTTACTGCAGCAGCAAAAGCAACCTAATAGATAGCTGAAATGCAACCCCGTGCATCTCTAACTATTGCATATTTTTTTTCCTATGTGGGAAATGAAGACTTTTTTTCTTGTGGTTAATATTTCTTGTTATCCTCTGTGCTTTTCTCTCAAGTTTCTGTAGAGAGACTCTATTACGCTTTGTCCTCTAGTATAGCTTGCAGGTTGTTTCGTTCTTGTAAAATTGTAGGCTTCAAAGGATTTTAGAAAACAAAGTAGTTTGTTTATGGCGTGGACATCACTTTTCAGAATTGTCTTATCCACATTTTCCAGAACATTTTTGTTCCTGCAGGAGATGAAATTTCCAGTTAAGTTTTGGTGAAGATCTTTATATTCTATAAGGAATATAAAACTAAAAATGTCAGTTCTTTGTTGGGCAGAAAGCCATTTAAATTTTAACTGGGGGAAAGCTGAGAGACCGGGTAGCTGTCGGCTGCCAACAGCCTTGCTGACATTTCTCTGAGAAACTGGCTGTATTTCAATTAGAGGCAGCCTGTTAATACTTCCCAAGAAGTTTGTAATTATGGAGTTCAGGTTCTTTTCATTAGTAACACATTTATTTCATGAACTTCAGTGGCTAGTATCGCGTTCTTTCAAGGAAAATGTTTTTAGTAAAACTTAGATGAAACAACAGTTAGAGAAGTAAGTAAGCTTAAAGTACTTTCGGGAGAACATAGATCATGTGTAAGAAAGTTTTGGCAATTTCCATAGAGACAAAGACTAAATCCATTGTGAAAAAGATTTTTCTAATAACTCAGTTGGATAGAATAGCTTGCCAGACTTCAGAGTTGTCTCCAGCTTTCCAGGGGCAGTCCCTAGACCTCATGTTTTAAATCACACTGAAAGTAAGAGTGACATCTCCTTTATACCAGACAGTGGGTTCAGCAGCCACACAAGCAGAGAAATTTTACAGTTTCAAAGAAGAGTGAAATACACAGGAGTTAAGAAGGAATTTTCTTTGATCTAATGAATTGAGGTGGTATTGATATTTGATATTACTACTAAAAAATGTGTGCAAATTTTTCTCCATTCACTTGGTAATTACAAATTCTAATCTGAGACTAGCAAGATAGAGCTCATTGTAGTGTGTTGAATTCTCAGTGAAAATGTACTGTTTAAATATTTCAGATGGAAATTGACACAGCACTGAGTGATCTGGAAGCAGCTGACTTTGCAGAGCTGGTAAATGCTTTATTTTTGCTGTTTGCATTTCACTGGAGCTCTTCGCCTTGGTGTCGTATTCAGTAGTTTAAGTAAGCACTAATTCCAGACTCTTCCACTTTTTTAGCCAAGTGGGAGTCAAAGTGAAGACACACTGTACTATTATTAAGATAGCTCAATTTTACACGTTTGTTTTACTCTGAATTTTCTCCATGGTTAACTTCATAACTGTATTGTAGTCCTATAGAACTGGTCACTGAAAATCCATGTTTTCCTATAACTTAATGGGATGTCTACAAGCACATTCTTAATTTCAAAGTAGATCACTGTCTCCTTCCCAAGCAATTCTGAATAACTCTGAAAACTTCTACAGAGCACTGAGAACTTAATTTTTCAGTTACTGGAAAGCAATTAAAAGTTATCATATTTTTAATACTGTTTAAGGGGATCATAATTTACATTGATATCACTCAGTGTGCATGCTCTTTACCATACTGTATTGGACAGTGAGCTGCAAATATACTGAAATTTCAGTTTTGCTTTCTAGCAAAGCAGCTTTCTTAAACTCATGTTCCAGAGCTGTTATTCTAACATTATATTCTTTACAGGTATATTGTAATTGAGCATAAAGGTAACTTGTTTGATCACGTGTTTAGCGTAACAATTGGAGACATGCATATCGTTAATCGCAAAAGACACCTAATGATTCTTAAAACCTAAAATACAAGGTAGGCAGACATGTAGTCCATCTTGCAAAAGAATTAAAAGAGGAGTCACTGTACTAAACAGCCTGGATGGTTATTTACAGAAAGTAAAGTTGTATTTCTCTGTATTGTACAGAAACTAATTGCACTCGCTCAGTTTAAAACACACTATATCCACCTAAAGACAGTGTTGCTAATTTGAGAGCACTGGGCATCTAGATTAAAAGATCAATCAATGGGTCTATTTTGGGTTAAATGTCAAATACTGGGAAAAAATGCTTTGACTGGGAAGTTTTGCTCTAGGAGGGCCTCTGGTGACAATAGTTACATTTCAGCTACTTGGCTGTTAAGAACTCTGACAATTAGCATATCCTAACAAAACTATGGACAGGTAAGAACTACAAAGGGAAATCTGTTATTATGAGCTGAAAATTTTGTTAGAGGAAATCGTAGTGACATGAAAAGAAATAATGGAGGCTAAAAACTTGGTAGTTCACTTCACTGCTCAGCCTCAGCTGGTAATAAGAAGTGGTCAAAAATGAAGGTATTAAATAAGATCTGGATTATAAGAGACTGGAATTAGTTTACTTGCATTTGGTAAATAAAACAAAAAACCTGACTTAAAAAGTTATACCATGCTTTTTTTTTTCCCCCACAGTCTGAAGATTACTACAACATGAGAAGATTATATATGATTATGGGCTCTTGTCTCTTCTACAAGGTGGTATTAGTGATTAAGGCCTAAATATTAGGAAATCTAACCCAGTCATGGAGTGCCTCTTTTCAGAACCTCAAAAATATGAGAAAAATGTATGATAGCTGTAACTGTGTAATTATAGTAGCAAAGCTAAAACTCAACCACCATAATAGAAAAAAATGATGTCAGGATATGTATTATATGGTCTGTAAGAAGAAAATACTTGTTTAAAACCATCTTGTGGGAATTTTGCAGTGTATAATCAAAGGACAGGAGAGAGACAGTAATAAGGAAATATTCAGAGTCAATTGAAGTGAGACTGGGATATCCTAATAGGAATTATTTTGCTCATTGCTATTTTTTAATAAAGGTAACAGGTCATCTATATTTAAGCTCTTTAAATCAAAGACAAGAAATTGGATTGACAACTTTTTTCACTTTGGTCTCATTTGCAATTGTATTTATCTTTATTAAACGTAGACAATGTATTCAACTCATTCAAAATAATGAGCAAAGTAAGCAGCCTTTGGTTTAAGGAAACTTGCATTTAAGCATTATATCATGCAATTGTTTCTTTCTGCCAGTAGCACTGAGACTGAAGTGTTAGCACAAATAGTGCTTTAACTGTAATGGCCTTAGTGCTAGAAACACTGTTGTCTGATGTATTTTCTCTGGAAATAATAAATTATTAAGTCCAGTGAAAGCTCAGTATTTTTGGAGAGAGAATTAAATGAGAATTTAAGCACCTTAACTCTGTAGCTGTCTTGTAAGGCACTTGTAAGATGTTAAAGCCATGCATTTCCCATCTCACCTTTGATACCTTGCATATGTTCTGATGTTTTATTTGTTTATATTTCAGTATTTTGATTCTTCAGATGTGATGCAAAAGTTCACTGTTACCTGTTGTACAACTGCATACCAAAAAGACAGTTTCTGTCCAGAAAGCTTACAGTCTCAAAGCATGTGAAGCATGGATATCTCTACATGAAAAGTATTCTTAAGTGGTGGTGTGGTATTTCTTACTGAATACACTTCCTTTCTGTGTTTAATTAAGGGTTACCTGATTGGCAATCACTTGCCAAAGGAAGATCTCATTGATATAGGTTTATATTGTCGGCACTATTGTCTGTTACCCTTGGCAGCAGAACAGAGGATTGGTCAGTTAGTGATATGGAGGGAAGTATTTCCCCCTCATCACATCCAGCCATGCGAAGTTTCAAGTTTTACAGGATACAGGGAACCTGAAGCAAGATACTTTTTACTGATAGTTGGCTTGGTAAGTTAACGTTTGCACTATGCTCGTTTCTGATGCTGTTTGGCTTTTGTACGTTGCCTGTTCAGTAAGATCAACGATTCCCCTGCATTTTCTTTAGTAATTTCACAAAATACTTGTATTGATTATAGTGCTGTGTTTTGCCCAAATATCAGATGAGACAACTAATGTAGCTACGTCTGCATTTACAGAGACACTTTATGCTGTGTGTCCTGCTAGAGGCAGGAGGCTGTGCATCAAAAGCTATTGGGAATCCAGGACCAGACTGTATATATGTGGATCAGGTCAAAGCCACTATACTTCAGCTGGAAGGAATAGATGCCAGCATAGAGGAAAGGCTAGATTCTCCTTCCATTCCACCTTTATCTTGTGCTGACTGGTTCCTCCCTGCAACACGTGACAAACTGGAGAGTTTGACCACCTCACCCATCCTAAGTAAGCTACAAAGTACTTCCAAATCAGCAACCACTCCAGCAAGCAAAAGGACCCTGTTTGGCGACTCTTCCTTAACAACACGTAAGCCAAGCCCTACGAGAAACAGTGGAGGACTTGACCATGGTAATGAAGGTCCTGTGGAAGATGGAAGCAGTAATCCCCAATCTGTAGTGGATCAGGTCTGTGAACAAAGAGAACTAATAAATTCTGGTGGGCTCGGGAGAGGTGGCAGTTCTTTTAAAATCTCACTCGAGTAACTTTTTTATAAAGCATACTATGAATGAATAAATATAAGAGCCCCTGAATTCAGTAGAAAGTATTTCTGTTGCCTTGGGAAGCCTTGGGTCTGCCTCAGAGACACTACGCTTTTTTATTTTATCGTTGCTTGTAAATACCTGCTTTTTTTCCATGCCTAAAGTGAGCACAGCTGCATTGGAATCGGCAGAAATAACTGCAGAATACCCCCAGAATAATAATGGTGTAATCATAAGTTATGAGAACAAATTGCTGTACACTGCTTTAGACCTTTAATTAGACTTTAGACCATTTCAGTCTAAAATAAGCTATAAAATACATTTATATAAGTCGATACAACTGTTTGGGCTTTTAAAAAAATGCTATGTTATTTTCTTTTAAGTAGGTGTTTTTTTGGTATGATTCTGTTCTCTCATTATCTGTGTTTTCTCCTGTTAGTTCATCTATCTGTATGTTTTTCAGGCCACTAGAAAAAAACATACCCTACCAAATCCATTTCATTTAGGAAATACTAAAAAGAACCTTTCAGAGAAAGATACAGAACTCCTTAATGCTATCAAGTAAGAAATTATTTTTTATCTAAGTAATTTTCAAGGCCGTGCTTTGAATATATACAGACCACAGAAATTCCTGCATAATTTTATTCTAACCACAACTGCTATGCAAGAATTGTCGGAAGTGAATCTCTTAAATGGAGGCTTAATTAGAAAAGACAGCTGTTTCTCAAGGGTGCATCAGCAGAATGTATGCACGTGTCCTACATATATGTGAACTTGGAAGTTCAAATAAAAGCTTTTGGACCAGACATATACCTTGTTGCCTTCCTGGTATCCCTAGGTAGGTGTACAAAGAAGAAAGAAGCCATGATCCTCCCAGTTCCCACTTGTTGACTGGGACAGCACTGCCTGCTCTGGTGTTCTGTTGGAGCTCTCAAAAAAAGCTCTCCTTTTCCTTTTTTTTTTTCCTCCCCCGAAGCTTTTATTTCTCCTTTCCTTTTTCTTTATTTGGTGAGAATTTTTGAGAACACAAGTGCAATATCTAACTAGTACCATAGTTGTGTAGTTCAGATGGGTTTTTTTGAAATGGAGTACAAATGAGCAGGATTTCCTTGATGCAGAAATAGGCATGTTTTGAATGTCTGTATTGATTTTCTGTACTCTACTGTAGTTCCCAGACAAACAATCCTGTCTTAAGGAAAAAAGTGTATGTTGTTTAACTGATATTTCTTTCAAAATTGTTTTACTATTACATGAATTCTCCTGTTGTTTTTAAGGTTGACCTCTGGTCCTGAGAATACCCTCTTCCATTATCTATCTTTGGAAACAATGCAAGGAATCTTTATTACTCCAACTCACAAAGAAGTAGAACGACTCGGTGGCTCCATCCACCCTCAGTTAATTGAGAATTTCTATCGTTGCTGTCTTTCCATTCGTTCTGTTTTTCAGCAGTCCATGAGGCAACAGGTATGGAAGCTTTGTTTTCTATTTACATTCTCAGCTCAGTATTTCAAGACTGTTTTCACTTCAATATTTAAATAGTTCACTAGCAGGTGTATCTTAAAGCTCCTGATATTCTTACTGTTACGGGTAGGTTCTTTCTTTGACCACCCAACCAAGTATGAATGTAATTACGGCTCGCTCTCCCACCAAAAATGCCCTTAACATAAATACTACATGCATTCAGTAAGGTAATTTCTTACTTTTTTGATATTAGGACTCTTGTTTGTAACTTAGAAGTTTCACGTGCTGGGTTCAGGAACTCTTAAGTAGCAAAAGGGGGTGCTTAGCCATTTTAATGTTGGGAGGGAATTTCAAATGGACAGAGAAAGGAAATTCAGGCCCTCTTTTTTTTCCACAGGAAAAAGTTTCATATGAGCAGTGGCAGCACAGTGTCCCCTCACTGTGACATCAGTATGTCTGAACAGTGATTTGAAGAGGGCTTCTGACAGAGAGTTTTTCATTCTTAGTGTCTTTTGGTCTCTGTGCTACCTCAGGTTGCTTATACATTTGCCATCCACTAATGTCTGTAATCATTTGTTCATATGGGTATCAGACTAAAAGAAGACTGGCTATAATTACCAATCCTTTTAAATATGCTGCCAGATCTCTTGGATAATTTTGTGACCTGTTTAATCCTTTTGGAAAAGAGAAATAATTAACTGTAAACCTAAGAGGAATACTGTCTATCAGTTGCCTTTTTCAGATCCTAAAGTGACAATCCAAGTGAATTAATGAGAAATAACAGTACAAATTGAATGAGCACAGTTTGAAAATATCAGCATAATTTTTCTTAATGTTTTCCTGAAGTTACCTAAGAAGTCACTTGTGGTTAGACTCATGTGCCTTGTAAACCATCTAGGCATTTTTAGGTGTTTAAAAAAAATCGGTTAATTTGGTGGATTATTCTGTCAGTTTCATATGACACTGGGGATTGGCTGAATAGGACTTTGGCAATGTCACATTTTTGGGCACTTCTCTTGGGAAATATAGAAACCTGAAAGCAAGTAGAATACACAAATATTTCTTATCTTCAAATTGCCTTTGGTTACAGCTGTGAAATATAGTTCAAACCAAAAAACCTGAATAAACCAACTCTTTAACCGTTAGGCATAACTCATAAAAAGTGAAAAACTCACGCTTGGAAGTCCAAACTTCTCTTTCGGCCATAGCTACCTCAGCACGTGCTTTTCTGGCTTCAGACGTGAGTACAGTAGACAGCAGCTGGGTTCATTCTGCTCTGAAAATCAGAAATAACTGATCAGCATGTGCTGCAGAACAAAGTTTCTCTTTTAGAGACTTTTGGGCTAGTTTTTGCATGTTGGCTTCAACAATGAATGCTGAAATTGGCAGGTTGCATTATGGCGTGAGGAAAATGTAAAAGAATTAATAGAAGTTTCCCATGTTCATAGTGCATGACAAAAAAAAGTAAAATATAGAAATGTATTATAGAGCTTATTCTTGGACTTGAGCTAAATATTGTTATAGTTTAGGATTCAGACAGTTGCACCAATAATAAAAAATTAATTAATTTTGCCTCACCTTCTGAGAACTGAAAATTCACAATTGAACTTCATCTAGAACATGTACAGAAATTTTAAATAAATTTTAAACTGAGAAAAAAATAAGCTCTGTAGTCTAAAAAAAACCTACAATATGTCACTATGCAGCCCTGCTGCATGATAGCAACCTGATTTTTTTGATAAAGAAGATTATTAAACTGAGTACTACTATTTTCCTTAAGTCTTTATCAGTAGCGGTATTGGCAAGAACAAGACTTGAAACAATTTTACATACTAAGGAAAGATACAGGAAGGGTTAAATCATCTATTGTGAAATTTCTCCAATTCTGAACTGGAAGTAATTTTGCATGTGCTTTATGATTTTAATCCAAAATGTGTTTAGGGAAATTCAAAAGACATGTTCTCAAGCAAATATCCCATTTCATTTCTCAAATGCTATGGTGTATTTCACTTTTCTACCATTTTTGAGAAATTAAGATAGTTGTGATCTTTTGACCATCTTTTGCCTTCTAGATCTTCAGCCCCCGTATCTTCAATCTTATAGGCAGATTGCAATCTGTGGTTCCTGCTTCTACATATGGCAGATGGGAGTCTCTTGAGGTTTTTATTCAAGAAAACCTTTTCCTTCACCTTTGAAGCAACTGATTAGAAGTTTCACTGGCAGATCCAGAGATACCCTGGCTTAGTAACTAACTCTCTTAAGATTTGTTTCAAAGAAATTTCCACTCTTGTTTACAAACTCTCATCTCACTTCTCATGCTTCCAAAAGAAAAAGAAAAAGATTTAAAGCTTTTTTTTTTTTCAGTATTGTGTAGACATTTACAAAAGAGTAATAAAATTCCTTTGACTTCAGTGGGAGAAGAGTTACAGTAGTAACAAAGCCTTCCATAATTCCTCCTGTCTTTATCTCCATGTCCGTTATGGTCTTTTTCCCCTCACGTTTCTGCTGAAAGATGTCATGTCTTTATTGGATTCACAGGACTGTTGAGCACCAAAACAGAAAAAAAAGAGGAAGAAGTAGGTTTTGCACCTACAGTGTGAACCTTGCCAAACAGGTGCCAGGAGTTCAGTTAGAAACAACTGGAACTTATGCAAGGTTTATTCAAAAGCTCTGTATAAAACATAGCCTTAAAAACTCAACAGAAGATGAAAATGTATTTCTTTTCTATACATCTTATGCATTCCAACTGAAAAAATGCTTCGAGCAGGGCACTTCCAACTGTTTATTTACAAAAGAAATTCTGCCTCGACAAATTTATTCAACAAACTTTTACTATCACACTTTTTAATTAAGGAGGCACACAGAGAGAGAAAGACAAGAGCTTTAGCTGTTGTAACATCTTTCTTTTTTTTAAAAAAAAAAAAGAAGCTGTATTATCTCAGATGTGTGTGTTACTAGAAAAGTAGCATTTGTCTAAAATGGGCAGGGGGGGGATCAAGAATGGGAGGATGTGTCTACCTCCAAGTTGTATAACAATGGAAAAGGCTGTTGATACCACAGTAACAAAACTGTGGAGATAAGAATCATGTAAGCAAGGTAGCTGCATCTTCTAAGTCTGGCTTTTTGACAGCAATCATTCATCAGAATTCCTGAAGAAATCACTATAGTTATACTTGCTAGTATTTATGTAAAAATATTTACTTCTATACTAACTTTTCACCAATTACTTTCCAGAAAAAGAAAAAAGCAGGCAGTGGGATTTCAGAGTTTAGTAAGGCAGATGAGGACCAGGACCTGGTAAGAGAACATGGAGTTTTGTTTGAGTGCTGTCCTGATAACTGGACTGATCAGAAGAAACCACCACCAACGTTGAGTTACTGGGTTGTGGGGTGAGTTTAAAGACAAATGAATGTATTTCTCCCAAAGTTCTCTGCTTTGCAAGTAAATCCCACCTGTCTGGCTGCCATGCGTACTGTGGATTCAGTGATACAAAGAAGTGAGGTGAACAACTGCAGTTGTTGGTTGGGTTTGGTTTTTTTCATTGGGAATATCAAAGCAACCTTCCAGTCTATTTGAGGTATTTTGGAAAAGGAGTTTTCTTTCAGCAGTTCGCTTTCAAAGTTCTGTCATTATCATTGTAAATGGATTGTGATCTGTGGTGTTACTTAAAACTAAGTGATTTCCTTGATGATGCATACATTACTGCTACATAGTTAGGCTTTATTTGCATGATAGAACAGTATATTGCCCTAGACATTAAATATTAAAATTAATACATTTTTGGAAGTAATAAAACTAGGAGGAATGAAAAAGTAGTATGTATTGTTTCCTCACAATTCAAAACATATCAGAGCTTCTAATTGTTTATGTCCAGGCCAGGAAGTCCTAGTCTGTAGCCACTACTTCTCATATATTATTCTTTCCTCCACCTACTATACTTTGTGCTGTCTACTTTTCAGCTGCAGTAAGCAGTCATATTGGGAGTAGTCAGTCAACAGAATGTTTCCTTCTTTTCTACATTAATCTTCTACATACTAGTTAAATAGAAAGAAAAATGCAAATGCCCAGTTAAATGGAAGCTATGCTTTCACCATATGGAAAACAAACTCAGTATAGACGAGGGGCTGACAGGAAGATAAATGATTATGTTTGATTAGTTCATTAAATCACCATTATCAACTACGTCAACTGTTGTGCAAATAGGAAAGTTGGAAAACAGCAAAATTCATTTCTGAATATGGCATAAGAACTTTTTTCTGATAGAATGAGAGGAAATGTCCTAGGCGGGTACTTATATTGGCCAGGAATAACAATGCAGAAATTCTCTAACAGAGCTTTTGTTCAGCCAGTTTGCCTTCAAGTCAGATGTTGAAAAAGAAAAGAGTAACAATTGTTTCCCACCATGAATGTACATAACTGCAGTTTGTGTGTTATCTTTGGCACTGGAGAAATAAAAATCTTTAAACATTTTCATATGTTTATGCCGATGTTGGTATCTTACATAAAAACAATTTTTCAGTCTCTGTATTATCAAACATGTTAAATGGGGCTATTAGTATTTGCAGAGCTATATGCTATGTTATAATGCTACATACAGCTATGCACAGGTATTAACAGCTTTCCTATTTTAGCTCTCTCTCTAAAAGAGCTTACTAGATTGACAGGGGTGCATGTACCTACCCAGATCTATTAACGTTTACAAATTGTGTCTGTGAATACTGGGCTTGCTACCAAGGACTTTGATTGCAGCTTGTAGCCTGAAAACTTGGATTACTCCAAACACACTGATACACAAAAAGATTCTGAAAACCTGAAGAATTTATTTCCATGCACAGTCTCGAGAAAAGTGAGCAGAGAAAACTTGATTAAAAAACCTAATGAAGAAGATAGATAATGCAGGAGAGACCCAGAAACTTGCTAGCTGCCTTACATGTCAGGTGTTTTTAACATCTTACTGGAACCTCAAGAGTATAACCAGAATATATTAAACAGCTGAGGAGAAAAAGCTAACACCTATGAAAATTTTCCTGGTTTGTTTGTTTGTTTGTTTGTTTTACCAGGAGACTCATTCTACATCCAAAACCTCAGGAGTGTTATGTCTGTTTTCATGACTCGGTCACGGAAGCTGCTGTTGAACTGGCATTTAAACTGTCCTTTGGCTTAGCTACATAGATGAGCTTCCTGAATGTTCAGCCATCCTGCAAGGGCTTGTCATCTTTTTCAAGTACTTCAGTATGAAGAGATGTTAACTTAGTTGTGGTGCTCACCTCTGGTATATCTTTGAAATGCTTTTCAAAAAAAAAAAATCAACCTACCTTTACCACAGGTAAAACTTCAGTGATGATCCTAATGATCTCATCAGTTGAATACTTAAAAAGATTTCAGAGAACTGAAGTTCTTATTTTTATATACTGTCGAATTATTTGTCCTGATCCTAACTTTATTATATGAGAACATCACAAAATATGTACATTCACTGCTGTTCAGTGTAAAATAAGTAATGTAAAATGGTAAGCTGATATCCTCTAAGTACTCTCTGAGTATTTGGCAATTGGCAATGGACGTAAAAAAAAAAAAGTTTTTCAGGTCATTAAAATTTTGTGCCTGTAAGGGGCATATTAAAATTACCGGATGTTTTCCATGACATTGTGTTATTCAAAACAGAAAGAAATCTTTTAGCCAATTCATGGCACTTAGCCACACAAAACTAAAGGCTTCTCATTTTCGTCACTATGGGCTCTGGCACAGTCGAGCATTTATAGTGGAGACATTTTACTTGACTTGATGAGTTCTAACTATAAATAATACTTATATATTTGTTGAAACACCGTTTTGATGCTATAAAAGATGATGAGGGGCAGGGGGGTGATGGTTTTAAGACCTATGCATAGACTCCACTGATTTTATAGATAATTTCATAATAAAAAAAAATTATATTTGGCAAAGACCAGTAAAGTGTTACTTTTTTTTTTAACTTGACATATTTTCTCTTTTGTTTATTTAGAAAATATTTATTTAGCTAGGTCTTCAACAATTTACAGATGGATATTACAAAAAAATGTTAGGTTACGTCTGTATGAAGCAAGAGAAGGCAAGATGTTTACAAAATCAGAATTCTTCTACAAAATTCAGCTTTCCTATCAACTGGTAAAATGTTTGTAATCTACAAACCAGCTACTCCTAAAGCACTTTTTTTTTTTTCTTACTAAAGTTTAGTTAAAAATCTATGATTTGGGGGGATCTTTTACTGAGAGCCAGCACATGGTCACCTGCATAGCATTTCATCGTGTTCCGTGTCAGCGGTGTTTTTTGTTTTGTTTCCTTTCTGGTGTTTCTACTTGCTTTTCAGGAGTGCTTTTTGTAAAATGCATGACTCAAATTGCTTTTTTAAACAGTGGGTTCAAAAAACTTAAGTAATCAGAAAAGTAAATTCAGTTCCATAGGCTCTAGTTTTCACTAGTAAATGACACTGTTTAGAGTAGCTCTAAAATAGTCAATCAAATGCTTGTAACTGCCCACTCTCACAGAGTGATTCACAGTTTGTCTTGAATCACTCAACAGTTGCTTTGATTCCTAGCAGTACAAGTCTTAGGCCTGACATTTAAGCGTAAGATTCCAGGTTCTGTTCATCAGCTGTCTCTAATTTACAGTTCCTTGAAGACGAGAGACAGTATTTCAGTTTGAGACCTATAAAACTGAGATACATCAATAGTGCTTTATATTTGTTCCCCATCTGTATATCAAGCGATATGAGATTCACTCTGTTTGAAAAATAATAATATGTAATAGTATGGATGACATCTGAACAGCACCTTTTAAAATACGTGGGGCTTGAACAGCTTTTGTCATAGGTGGAAGAAGAAACATAGAAAAGGAAGCAGGCTTTGCTGCACTGCTGTTAGCAGGTTTAACAGCTCCTGTGGAGTCTCTATGTGTGTTTGTGCACAGAAGTATGCACATCTCTTAGGGAAAAGGGTCGTTTTGCTGATGTTGGTCTCTTGTTTTAATCTCATAAAGGCTGAGCTATATAGTTTGAATGCTAAAAAGAGGATACTTGAATGGTTTGAAAAGAGAAGAGCTAACTTTTAGCTACACCTTTGTGTTTAGTCTTTGCTGCCACTGTAGTGGGTTAAACTCGGTGGACTCAGCAGGTCTAAACACACAACTGAGTCAGTGCAGAAGAAACTCTATGTAGATGTGTGTGGAGAAAAGAACTAAAGGAAGGTGGGACTCCTTCCGTACTGATCAGCTATTTAAATTGGTTTCCTCCTTAGTAAGAAACTGTACCTTGAACAGAATTAAGGGCATCTGAGTATGGTACAACTTGCATATTCAAAGCAGTGTAGTTCAGCAACAAAATCTTAAAATATTTGCATTCATTGAGTTTGTACTACACGAGTTTTTATTGGCTACTTTGTTAGTCAACTGAGCAGAGACTGTATTTTGCAGATTTTTAAGAGTATGTTTAAAAAGAGCCCCAAAGCATGATAGGATTTCATCTCCTACAGAACACAGATTTTTATCAGCTATCTTTGATACCAGTCTTGTAGCTTGGTCATTTTCAGGAAGATTGTAGATGTGAGTTGGTGTATAGAATTAATGTTAAAAGGCATACATATGGAGAAGCTACTAAAGGAGTTAAAATCATAGCATTAAGGCTCAAAATAAATTATTTTCTCTTGCCTTTGGATTATTACTTATAAAAACTTCTTAGCAAAGCAGCGTGGTGTACCACAAATCAATGGAGTACCAGGGTTAAAATTACTAATGTCAAGGGAATGCAAGAAAAAAAGTTAGCTCTTAAAACTATCAACAATTAAAGTGTTTCATGCCTTCATTAGTCAAAAAGTCAGGAGATGTAGGGGAGGAAAAGCAATTTAAAAAAAGTAATGCCATCAGCAATCCAGAAGGAATTGGTACCTCTAACCTGCAGTGGAATGGGTATAAATAACATGACTAGAACTAATATACTTGTCATGTATGTTTATTAACTCTTCATTCAATATGATCAACAACTACCCTTTGTTACCTGGTTTTCTAATCTCTAGTTCCTGGTCAGGGGAGAGGGGCCAGTTCCCACAGCTGACAAGAAGCTTCTGGAAAGCTCCTGAGGTCTCTAGAAAGCTTGCTGCCTGCAGCTCGGGGGAGGGTGCTGCTCCCTGGAAGGGATCTATGTAGCAAAAGCGAATGGTGGGGTTTCTGGGCCCAGCCAGCAGTTATCAGTGGGGGAAGGAGGTGGCTCAGCTTCTGGGTACCCCGAGACCACTGACTTTTAACTTTTGAGGAAAAAGAAGCCAGTTCAGTGTCCACGGGCCATGTGCTTTTTGGGAAGAAGAGGAAACAGCAGGAGGGAAGCTGGAGCAAAGCCCTGTGTCTTCATTGCTCAGCAAAGCAAGGACCTCTATGACCCTACCTGCTGGTGGTGTGGTAGCCACCATCCCCAAGGTGCTGCTGGTGCCCATCAAGCTGGTGAAGCGGTTGCTGCAGGCGCAAGCCTTGTCCAGGCGGACCCGGACGGACTGGCGGTACAAGGACATGCTGGACTGCTTCGTGCGCATCTGCAGGCAGCAAGGTAGGGACCCCAGGCCACTTGCCATTCCCATGCCTTGTCATCTCCCAAACCTTGTAAAAACAAGCTTTTAGAATCACCTTTGAAGCAAGGGCAATGGAGCGTGCATCGTGGGCCATAGGCATTCAAAGGAGTAAGGATACAGGCAGAGGAGGTGGCGAGGAGCGAATTGCAGCTGGGTACATACCTGCAGGATTTTTTACGTTTATTTGGTAGTAGCAAAATCATGCTTGTTGGTATTTGTGGACTATGTAAAACACCCTTAATGTTTTCCTTTTGCTACTTTTACAATATCAGCATTTTTTGGCATCGTGCAAATGTATAGGAAAGCAAGTAAGGTTTGCTCCTGTGCCACATACTCAGCACCATTTAGGTTCTTATGCATTTATCCTAGTGTCCAAAGGGATGGGGGTTTTTAATTTAGAAGAAGAATGCAAGTACAGGCGCCCTACCAAGCTTCTGATACCTGTATAAGCCACTGGTCATTGCTTTTATATGGAGTCTGAGCACCCCCTATGGAAGTGAAAATGCATAGGCAGCCTACTTCAGCAAAACAATTTCTACACAGATATGCGAAATATTCTTCTATTCTGCAGTTTACATGCGTCTCCCTAGTCCTAGAAATGTATGAAGTAATGAAATTGAAAAATCTTACCTGCTTCTCAGTATTATGGATGTTTCACCTGCAGTTTTAGATTTTCTTTTGTTAACACCGAATGCACGTGTCTCTTGGATAGATTAAATCCAGATTTCCGGTTGCAAATGTCTGAAAAATTAAAGGACCAGAAAAGGAATATTTTTGGCCTTTGTTACAGCTCATACTGAAGTAGAAACAATAGAAGGACTATTGTGTAATATACTGTCCTGGTTTGAGTGAGAAGAACACTAATTCTGTTCAGTGATTTTACTTTTCAGCTTAGTTCCTCTGAAGTTAGCAGCCTGTTTTCACAGACAGTGGCTGCTGCTGGCAGTGATAATGCTCCATGTTTAGAGTTAGCACCAAGGGTTGGTGGGCAGGCCAAGGTCACTGATGGATCTTCTATACCACACCGGGGGATGCAGAAAGTAAAAAGCCTCACCTGCAGGGCGGAGTGGACAGGACAGGTGACCCTAAAGTGACCAACAAAGCATTGCATCCCATATATGTCATATTCAGTATAAAGCTGAGGGATGATAAGGGTCAAGCACTCAGCTGTTCTGGCTTTTTTCTCACTTGTTCACTGGCTGGCATCTGAGGAGTACTGTCAGTTCTGCCCTTGATGCCTATCTATGTGTTCCTGAATCCAGTACCAGAATCCAGCTCCTGAACACAGTTCCCATCTGGTGCTGGGCCCAGTCTGGGACTTCCCTGGTGCCTGCTCCACAGCATCAGTGCTAACAGTGATGTAATTGCCATCAGGGGTGTTTGGATTCAATACTGGTTTTGTATATATTTGTATATATTCCATTTTTGTTATTATTTCCAATAAAGCTGTTCTGGTTTCTTTTTCTGATTGCTAAATCTCCCTTATTCCCCTCCTCTTCCCCTTTGGGGAGGGAGGGGGATTGCTTCTGTTACAGGTCTAGCAGGCTTCCCTGACCCTAAACCATGGCATATACTTGGTGCAGTATAAACTTTGGAAATGGTATCTTACAGATCCTTTTTTTTTTTTTTCTGTAGGATTTTTCAGCTTTTGGCATGGCCGTTTGTCAGAGGTTATACAGGATTTCCCAACTCGGGCTCTAAACTTTGCTTTTAAGGACAAATGCAAATAGATATTCATGTCCAAAGTGGATAAAGAAAAACAGGTAAATAATCTCTCGCATATTAGTTGTGCGTAAAGAATAAACTAGATCAGCTCAGGAGCTGTGCAGTTCTTTCTCAGCATTGTTGGTGGTTAGGGGTGGTATACTGGTAAGATTTTGTAATGAGCATATTTTATAACAAGAGGAACAGTGAGCATGGCTTACTGTGCAGCTTATTGCTCAAGGTAATGAAAACTGGGGTTTGATCCTTAATGATTAATAACTTTGCAAGGTGTATGTAAATAGCTGCTTATAACTGCACTCAATTTTTCAACTGTTTTTCGGGACGTGATTTTTTATTGAGTTAACTGATAGAAGTATTAAGATGGATATTAAAAACCTTGAACCCCTATGTTTCTGGGCTTTGTTGAAAGCCCTAATTATGTTCTTATAGTTAAGGTTGCGTAGTTTTGAGATTAGACCTTTAGTCTCAAAAAACCTCACTCACATGAAATTACAACGGGTTTTATTTAACTGTGTGAATTTTGGGGCTGTGTCCCTCAAGCTGCAGTCTCTTTTTTTTTTTTTTCCACATTATTTTCTTGATAATCATTATCTGTATGTTTTTTCTGACACTAGTAAAATGCATATTACTGCTGTAATGATTTGCGGTGAAAATGAATTTCTTGCTACATGTAAGGCTATAAACATACTTATGAATATTTAAAGCATTTTAACAACTTTGTTTTGTATAGTGCACCCCAGAAGGAATGGGTTTAGGTTCTAGCTCAAAAAGGCAGTTAAACTTTTGGTCTGTGTACTTGGGAAAAGTCCCTTAAATTGGATGGATTCTTGAAAGATACAGAGGTCTACACCCATGGAACTAATTAAAAGAAATCTTAGAATGCAAAACGTTGATATTGGCATTTAACAAATTACATGAAATTCATATCAGCAGAACAATAAATAAGTTCTGCATTTCTAATTTGTTTCATGTGAAAATAGCTGGAAAAACTGCTTTATTTGTGTCTGTCTTAGGTTATCCATTTTAGGATTTCTTTGGTTTGGTTTTGATAATTTAAACAAAAAGCCAGTGTTCTGTGTTTTCTCTTGTCGACGGTTTTTTTTACTGCAGTGCCAGAAAACTTTCTTGCCACAGGCTTTTCTGGTGGTGCTGACCAGGAGAAATGCTGTCAGTCATTAAAGTTTGATTAATTTCCTTGTATTGCATGCAAATTCTTAAGCAGTCCTTTTACAATTACAGTCATTTTGTATATAAAGAGTTTAAGGTTGTTGTTTTCTTTCTTGTCTTACAGTGGAAAAAGTAAAACACGCATGATGTAAATAACACAGTGTTTACAGTTCTTCAAATCTCCTTTCCGTCTCCTAGAAGTGTTTCCAGATGGCTTACATGTGTATGAGCTTGTGACTCAAATTTTAGCAACATTCCATGAGTAGCACTCAAGATGAATTCCCTTAGAAGTACGGTATTTAACACAGTACCGCGTCCATTGTTGAAGCGCAGTGTCTTGGATGCTTTCTTACGTGTTTTTCGCAGGGTAGGAAATGGGGAAGACAACGTGGTTACATGCTGAGTTTTTGTTTAGCTTGATTATCTTTTAAAAAAATATTAATTACTAAAGCCTTTAGATTGTAAAGAGCAAAGGAACTTCTGATAAAGAAGAGAGGTGTTATCCGTGTGCTGGACACGTGGTACTAAAGGTAATCCTGGCACAGTCAAGCATCTTCAGTTTGCAAATGCCTCCTCTCCTGCTTGCTACTACAACTACCAAGTTTCTGCAGCAACAAGAGCTCAGGCAGGTTGCAAAGCCTTCTGTACAACTAATAAAATATTAGGGCAGTTAAGCTATGCTGGACTCCATACTGCTGCAGCTACAGTGATGCTGTTGCTGAACCAGCATATCAAACATTATTTTGGGGTACACCTGCACGGTCTGCATTTATTATAAAATATGCACCTGTGATGCCATTTTCAGTCAACAGAGCACCTAAACATGTTAGGCAAAATGTTTCTTCACTGTGATTAGTTTTTTCTTAATTGGTAAACAGTGTGGTCCATGGTCAAAGTACATGCAATGATTTTTCTGTTTCCTTTTTCCCCTCTCATGTAGAATTGATGCACAGTTGTTGTCTCAGAGAGATCCACAAGCTAATTGCTGTGGAAGACTCGATGACTGTAGATGGGAAAGATGTTATCTGCTGTCTGGGTCACCAGAGCACTATATAATTCTGAAGTTGAAAATAGCTTGTAAGTATTTTTGAAAAAAAAAAAATTTAAGAATAGCCAGACTCTTAAGAAGGGGAAATTCAGAAATATGCCAGTATAGCTCTTACTCTGAGGCTATCGTGCTTCTTGATTATTTTCTAAATAATACACTGGTTTACATGGATCTTACTGTTAATGCTTTAAAGTTTCATTCGGTATCGACAACAAAAGTCAGTATTATAGTATTCTAATACCGTATTTTCATATACTGCATACAGCAGTTTCTGTGTTTCAGTTCTGGAGATGGTTTTTGGCAAACCTGGCTTCTGGCAGAGCAGCAGGAACACTATCCATCAGTGTGGTTGACCCCTTAGACTTCACACAAACCTGTTTTGTTGCTGATAGTGGGAAAGGTAGCGAAACTGCTTAAGTGTCAATTCCAGTTTTATCTGGTGTGCCTCAAGTTGTTTATATTTACTTCATTTTAGAGGTAAAACAATATTAAACAGTATTAGAATTCTTTGTGTTACTTAATAATTTACCATTCCACAATTACAAACTTAGAAGTATTAAGAAATGTATGATCTTTATTAAAAAGGACAAAGGTGACTGAAAGAGGATTCTTTAAAAACAGTGCTAATTATCAAAGTTTTGCATTATTTTTAAATTCTATAGGGAAAAGTTTAACTGAATTTTGGCAACTTTGGATGCCAGAAGCTAGAGGAGTTTAATTTTTGCTGACCTATGGTTTACTGGGCTGTAATTTAAAGATCTAATGACCATCCTTGTTCTTCATCAAGAATATCAACTGCAGATTTTCAGTAAAGATTATGGGTAGCACATTTCTAAGGATGCTGTGTATTTCATTCATTCAAACAGATAAAATTCATTGCCCCCAAACAGTGCCTGGAAGGTTTTGCAGCAGAGAAGAAATCTCTTTCTGTATTGTTGTTGGCTTTCTGGATTTGCCTATAAAGGGACAAGTTAACTCTAGTGACTGTCTGTGTGGGGCAGGGCTGTCCAAGCAATTGGCTGCTTGGCTTCATCTGTTGCTTTCTGTGCCCTGCACTTGGGCTGAATTAATATTTTTGAGATACCTTCAGTATAAGGTGTACAGTTTGTAGTTCTTCCTTCAAAGATGGGTTTATTGCTTGCTGTGCTTTCACCTCTAGAGAATCCTAAGAGCTTAGGTGTAGTTAGTTACCTGTGAATGTGGAAACAGATGAAGAATCTACAGACATAAAAAGTGGATTTTTTTTAACATTGTCACAGCTTGTGGCTAGTGTTCCACCACAGGGAAAAGCTGAAATGTGTAACACTTCTCATAAATTAGAATGTGAATGTGCGAGGAGAAAGTGAAAGCATGGTATTGCGTAGAAAAAATTCTTTCCTAAGACCAGGCAGGAAAATTCATACATAAGCATTCTGCTGAATGAGGACAAAACTGGAGTGGGAGCTATTTGACCTGAAAGTTATTCAGCAATTGTATACCACTACCTGTTTGAATAAACTGTCTTCATCTATCCAAGTGTCTCAATTTCTTCTTTGTTTCATTCATAAGTGGAGGAAACAATGATGTACTCTTTTTTCATGTAATTTTGATAACGTGAAATGTTTCAGTTATGCAGAGTAGTTTGTACTAAAGAGAAGGGCTTCTGTAATTCCTAACAATATGCATACATGTATTTTATATTAGGTGCTGCCAAGAGGCAGTTCCAGGGACTTGGTGACTGTATTATTAAAATTGCAGAGATGGATGGACATACTGGCCTGTACTGGGGCTTTGGTGTTTCAGTACAAGGAATCATTGTATACTAAGCCCACTATTTTGAATGTCATGACACCATTAATGCAGCTTTTACAAACAAATATGCATGCTTTAAATCTTTATCATGCTATTTTAAATATTTATTATGAACTAATTAAGGGTGTTAGTGAAAACTTTTGTCTTCACAGTTACTTGTGCTCCATATATTACTGAAGAAACGAGTCATTTTTCAGTAGGATTAACAACAGAAATGATCAAAATTATACTTGATATCTGAGGGATTTGACATAAACTTTACAGAATTTTGTACAAGCTTCCATTTATGTTTTATTTTGCGGGGATTATTGCCAAATCCCTGTTGGATTGGAGTTGGCCTGATTTTCAGTCGTACTGTACTTGGAAGAAGCTGGAGGGAGAGTGGAGAGTTCAGTACTGAAGCTCTGACACAGAAAGAGTCACATGAGCACGTGTGAATGTTCACTCTTTGTCATTCGTTCCCTTCAGCTGTGAAGCAAGTTTTAGTGAAGATGGTGCTGAGGTGTCTGTCTAACAAATCCTCTTTTTTGCTTTCTTTTCTTTGTTGAACAAATTCATGCTCAGAAACTAGGTGAAAAACAGACTGCGATTCTTCGTAGCCTTCCTATGTTTTTACATTATCATGCTGGTTAAGACCTGAACGTTTTTAAGGGGGCTCAATTAATGAACTGAAATCAACTTGGTATAAAAGTCTTTCGATGGTACTAAAGAAGGAAAAAAATGAACTGCGGAAGTTTTAATAGTACTGAAACAATTCAGAGCACCCTTAGGACTGGAGTGACCTCATTTAATTCCTAAGCCTTTTACTTGCCCAGTAAAGCTTAAAAGAAGCATCAGAAGAAGGATCACAGCCTTTCTAAATTAAGCTATTGGAACCAGCTAACAGAGCATTACATCAGATAAATATTTATTAGTTAGAAGACGACTGCATTGCTGCAGTAAGTGAAATGTTAGGAAAAAGTTCCTTAGTGTTCTTTACTGAAGACAGACAAATTTTGCTGGGCATCAAATTTTCTCAGTGCAGTGCAGCAATAATTTGTCCTTATTTTTTGTGTGCAGAGCAGGGAGACTGAACATCAGTGCAAAGGACCCATTGGCTGCTGTATGAAAATACAGGAGGCGAGAGGGATTTAATGTTTTCTTCCTTGGAGTGTTCTCTAACATTCTTCATGGTACAGGAAGAGCCTTCGTGCTAGTTCTTTATGGCAAAATTAAGGGCATTGTTAATCCTGATGTTCCAGAGTTCAGGATCTGATTGAAACAGTGGAGACCCAAGCACTCAGAGACTTCAAACACTCTTGAGGAAGTTTTAAAATGGCTGAGGATTCTTTTCAGGGTTGAGGACAGATCTTACAGTGTACATAAACGAGGAGACTAATTTTTATTTCTCTGGTAATAGTTTTCAATTAGGAAAAGAAAAATAAACCCAACCCTGGAAAACAGAGATAATGTAGGGACCAAAGAAAACATAGAGGATGCCTATACTTAAAATGTTTGGTTTCAAAGAAATTAAGGCTAGCAGCATTCCTAACCTTTCTCCGTAACCATTAACTTTCACAAAAAACTATGGGAGTAAGAAATATTTTTTTAGCTGCTAAAAGAGCAGGGGTGATCCACACGCCAAGACTGGGGAAGACGCAGAGAACACCAATTCCAAGATTGCTACGGTGACAGCAGATGACTGAGGGGGGTTATGCCCAGGCATGTTTGTGGCTAATCTGACCTGACTGAATCTTGTTCATACTCGCAGATTGGGTAACCAGTATGACACTGAAGCATGCAAACAAAACTTTTATAAAATGCTTTTAAGAGTTTGGCTTATCCTGCTTACGATCTCATCTCCAATTCGTAACTGTCTAATCCTTGACAAAGCAAATAAAAAGTCTGCTGGCCCTTTTTGCTAATGTGAATGTCTATACACATCTGCCTTCCTCACTGCAGCTTGAAACCAGTTCCCTTGGTTGCCAGAAACAACACTGCAGTGGCAGCACGAAGCTGTGTACATGCTGATTTATCCTGCTGAGATGTGAGACATGCCAGCAATTTTGCAGTGACAGCTTGTCCCCCTCCTGCAAGGTTGCACAATTTCTTCTGGGCCTGGCTGAGTAACACAGCTAAGCAAGAGTATTTGCATATAATCTCTTGGCCTGAGGTTCCTTTTCAGGCAGGAGTTAGCTTCAGGTGGTGCTGCAGAAGTGAGATGCTGCAATACCTTGAATCACAGAGAACTGGTTTTGTAACAGGGATTGAAACAGCAGAGCAGATGTCCAGATTGGGATTTGTCACCCTGGCTGTTCCAGATGGGACTGCACCCATTTAGCCTTTCTGATCATAATACTAGCAACGAAAAGGAGCTGGTTGGTTGCTTATACTAATAAAGGGCAGCTGTTTTACAAAAGGGGGCTGCAACACCTCTCCTACAGAGAAAGGCTGAGAGTTGGGGGTGTTCAGCCTGGAGAAAAGAAGGCTCTTGGGAACCCTTATTGCAGCCTTTCGGCACTGAAAGGGGGCCTGTAAGTAAGATGAGGACAGACTTTTTGGCAGGGTCTGCTGTGACAGGAAAAAGGATAATGGGTTTAAACTAAAAGAGGGAAGGATTTAGACTAGATATAAAAAAGAAATTTGTTATGGTGAGACACTGAAAGAGGTTGCCCAGAGGGATCGTAGATAAACCCATCCATGGGAACCTTGGAAGTGATGTTGGATGGGGCTCTGAGCAACCTGATCTAGAGGAAGATGTCCCTGCTTATTGCAGGGGAAAGTTGGGCTAGATGACCTTTAAAGATCCCTTTCAAACTAAAACATTCTATTATTCTATGAAATAACCCTGTTTAATTGTGGCTTCTCTTGCTTCTGGAGGCTTTAGAGGGAAATGGAATCTGTTGTCTTCACTAGGAAAATTCTGCTTGTAAAGCAGACCATTGAAACACAAATGGGGAGAGAAAAAAACCCTCTCAACAGGGGTGTGAATGTAGCTTAGTGGTTTAGCACTTATTTTTAGACTCTCCAGTGGAACAAAATTGTGCAGTGCAGAGTGTGTGCTATGTCAGAAAGATGTCATATTGCTAGGTGAAACAGATGTCATTTTTAGAAGCAAATACATACTTACAGAAAGTTTCCAGCCTGTAGGTATGTTTTGTAGAGTTGTAGTAAAAATACACCGATGAAAAATGGGTAAGTCCAGTGGAGATATTCAGGTTTTAAGACATCTGTTTTCTAGAAAAAGATGACAAAGCTGAAGCACCTCTGGCAATACGTAGGCACAAATTCAGGACAGCTCTTCCATGGGTGGTGGTAGGGAGAAAGATGGGATTTGAAGGTCCTAAGTCTCTGCTCACCCCTGTCACCAGGGGTCACCATCTTATATGCTTAGCCTCTCCGATTCAGAACTAACCCCGCACCTCGGGACTCCGGGGGTCTCCCAGGCTGCCCCGGCCACCCTTCACCCCTAGGAGCTCGGGGCCTTGGCCCTTCTCCTCACCTTAGCGGTGAGCGGGCAGGGCCCTGGGCCTGGGCTCCTCGGCGGAAAGAGGCCTGGCCCCACAGCCGCTCCTGACTCACTGCTGCCGCAGACGACTGTATTAATTGGCCTCATCATCGCCCAGCGCTAATTACACTAGACTGTTATGATCGCATTAAATTTTGCTGTGTTGCAAACAGCTTTTCTATTTAAAGGGCAGGCGGCGGTCGGGGCTACCACCAGCTCAGGGGCAACCTCTGCTTCCCGCCGGCTCCTTTAAGAGGGGCGGGGGGCGTGTCCCGCCGCAGCGCTGACGTCAGAGCGCGGGGTGTCGCTCTAGATAGCGCCTTCTTTCTCCCTTTCCAGATCTTTCTCGAATGCGCGCCGCCCGCAGCCAGTGCAGCCCGAGTCCTTCCGGAAAGTGCCGAAGCCGTAGCCGGCGCCTGGCGGATTCCCCGCCGTCCGGCACAGCGCGCCTGCGCACAGGAGAGCAGCTGCCGGTTGGTGGCCGGTGCTCCGCAGTGGGGGAGAGACGGACGAGGAGTCGGGTTCCAGCAGCTCAGACGGTCGCTGCTGCCGCTGTAGTCACAAGTCGGTGGGGAACGGGAAGCAGCAGGCGTAGCCATGTCCGTGGTTGGCATTGATCTCGGCTTCCTCAATTGTTATATCGGTGTTGCGCGGAGCGGCGGTATCGAGACTATCGCCAATGAGTACAGCGACCGCTGCACCCCGTGAGTACCGGAGCTCCCGGGCCGCTCGGCCTCCCCGCGGCACTTTATCCTCTTATCGTGGCACCGGCGGGTCCAACCGCCCTCTTCACCCTCCCTTTTCTCCCCGCCCGGCACGCTGGGTTTCCTGACTCGGCCGGGCGTTGTGGGGCGGGTAGAGTCGCGTGTGTCCTTGTAGGGCCTTGTCCCACCCGCGGCCCGTAGGCGCTCCCCGCGTGGCTTTAACGGCCCAGCGCCGGTCCCTTCGCCCGCTCCCTCAGCGGCAGAGGAGCTGGAGCTCTGCCGGCCGGCGCCGAGACCGCGGCCGAGGCCTCGCGATCTGAGTTCAGGAGCTGTCTGTGGTCGGTCCTGCCGGGCAAGCGCTGCTTGCTTGGTGGTAGGAGAAGGGTTTGAAGCGGGCGCAGATACGCGTACGCTGGGGCAGGAGGCCGGCCGAGAAACACTTGCTCCCTCCCCGCAGCTTTTGACTCTTCTGCGTCCTTGAAATACCGCGCAGTGCTGGATGTGCCGCGCGGCTCTTAAGGCACAATGGGGGTTTTTGTTTGTTGTGGGTTTGTTTTTTTTTTTTCTGTCCTCGTAACACTTCAATTTCGTATAATAAAGCTGTCAGTTAAGTACATGTGTTTCCCTAACTCTAGAGCGGCTGCCAGGGCTCGAAGCATTTTTATTAACAATTTTGTGATGGAGCGGTGGTGAGACTGGGGAGGAGGAGGATGTTGATTCACTGGGGAAACAGGGAAGTGGCGCGATGAGTTCTCTCTTATTAAACCTGTTATTACTTGCACCGCGTTGTATCTACTGGCCGTGGAATACCGAGGTCTTGCAAGAAAGAGGGGGAGCAGTGGGCAGCGTCCGTGATGATGGGATACGCAGGAGTAGGTGGAGATTTTTCTCTTCTGTTTCCGTGGGATACGTCTAGGATTTTTAGAGCTCCATCTGTGCATAATTTTCAAGGAGGATTCAGGAATTTGTATAATATTCATAAAAAATGGGGTTTAGACGGTGCTGTCTTTTAGAGAAGGAATTTGTAGCCAACAGCAGGAAGCTGTTTTTGCGATGTAAGGCCATAGTAAACTTAAGTGTTGCTGTCTCTTTGATCTCAGAGAAATGTAGGTTTTGGTTTGCTTTCTAAAAAGTTTGGGTTTGGTTTTTGGGTTGGTTTTGGTTTTTTTTTTTTTGGTACGAGCACATAGAGCAGTAATACGTGTATTATCTGTATTAATGGGAATACACTTTACAAGTCTTTTTAGTACTTAGAAAAATATGCCTCTCCTATTAGCTCTTAAGAAGGCATTATCCTTGTGCACGTTTTACTAGAAATTCTGGGACCTTGCAATTTCTGTGCAAGGGACTCCCTGAAATTGTTGCCCAGAGAATCCTCAGGCAGCTGCAGTTTCCTTTCCCTATATGATGAAGAGCACTTTGAGTCCTTCGCAGCTCTTGGAGTGCGTTTTGTGCGGGTAGGCTTCGCATAGGTTTCCATGTATTTAATATTTTTCACACTAATGGCTGAGTAACTGTACTTCCAAGACATTAGCGAAGTGATTATGAAAGGGTTTTAGAGCACAGCTGGAGTGCACAGATACCGAAAGGCAGTAGTTATCTCACTTGAAGTGACATTTTGCCTGGCTTTTTTTTCTTTTTTTTCTTCTTTTCCTCTAAAATGTAGTATAGGAGAAAGTGTGGAACTTGCTTTCTAATGCTGTTGCCTTGAAGCAAATCAGAAAAGTAAATAGCAATGTAACAGGCTTAATACTGTTATGAAAGTTTATCATAACTAACTAAACTTCACTTAAATCAAGATTTAGGTGATGTAGGCAGATCTAATTCTTAACTCCTCAGAGCTTTCCTGCTTATTACCCATAGCAACATAGTAAATGAACTCTTTATTTATATGTACCTATAGAGGCGCTTATATTATTTAGATACTTCAGGTGAGCTAATAAATAACATTGATTGGATATGTTCCAAATATTTGGGATTTATTCTCAGAAATACACAGTGTTAATGTGTGCTGTGTCCGTGTAGTGTGGTATAGAAATATTCCAATTAGTTCTGGACAGGCTAGTACATTTTCATGCCTGGTGTGGTGTTAAAGATACTGGGTTGGGTCCTAAAGATATGACAGTCCTGGCTGTTCTTTACAGGGCTAATTGCTCTTTCTGGGCAAGGCTAATTAGCACAGCCGGCTTCCAGTTTTGGAGCTGGTTCAGGTATCTGTGGTACTGCTGTAACACGTACAGCATTAATGTAAGCACGCATCAGTGCTACAGACAAAAGCAGTGTAGTCTTCTGGAAGGTATGTATTATCACAATTTAACATAGCACTCAAGTTCTGTGTCTCATTTGTTAAAACATTCAAGGGAGCTTTTATTAACTGCCTAAAACCTACATCCTGTCACCTAAGGCGTGGGATTGTCAGTGTTTGGAAAATGTGTACCACCTTCAAAGCTTTAGCACAGGTGTTTTGGAAAGAAAAGGGAAAAATTCCGCAATGAAGCCATCCATTTCAGTAGAGCTGGTACTTTCAAAAGCTTTTGGCCTTAGCATCTCGTTGGATGTTAACTGGTGCTTGGATTTTTCTGGACTGGGGACTCCAGCAGGTCTGTTGTACTTGTTTATAGCATACTGGGTGTGTTAAACTCGCTGTAAATGGCCCTTTCAGGTGCTGTGCACCTGTAGTTTTGTGGCAAAACAGTCGATAGATCCTAAGTTTTAGTAACTTTTTTCAGACCATGTGTAATTGGTGTAATCACAAACTGTAATGGAAATGATGAGGTAGCATCTTTCTCAAAACAGTGCATGGAGAGGATTGAAATGTCCTGCTGCTGAAGAGAGTTGCCACCTTTAGAAGAGTCTGTATACTGTTCAAAAGTTCACTTCAAATCAGGCTGAAGGTACTGGTGGGGGAGACAGCTCAGTTGTTGCAGTTGTATCCTTACATGCTTCCTCAAGGGCTGTCTTGGATACGACTCACGTGTTTGGAGCCAGAGAGAGCACTTTTTATTCTTTAACATCTCTGCTTCTCATCCAAGGGAGGGAGGAACCATCTGTCCCCTTGTGCTGGACCTGAGTGGCTGAAGTAAACCATGGCGTGTACTCTGATGGGCTGAGTAGCTTCAGACTCAATGCTTCGTGCTCAGCATAGGTGTATTTGCAAATAATGCTGTCTGTCAACAGAGTCAAATTCCCACTCTGAAGAGGTGGGATCTAATAGTTTTACTGTGTTGTTATGCATAAAATAAATGCAAAACATTTGCACCTTTTCTAAATTGCTCTTTGACTTAATTAGCAACAAGTATAATTTGGAATTGTAGTGTTAAGTGACATTAAAAATTGTAAAAGCCATTTGTGAACGCTGAGCTGCATATTTGAAAATGTAGGGCAATTCATTGTCAGTGTGCAGCAGCTAAATCTGGAGAAGGTTTTGCGTGTTTGGTGTGGTGTTACAACGGCAGACGTTGATAGGTAATAACATCAAATTACGTACAGTGCCCTCATTTTAGTATTGATGGAGAGGAGGCAGGAAGCAATCTACTATAGTGACCTATATGTATTCATTAAATAATTAAATGTGAACTGCATGAAATCTGAGTTGTATCCGTTATTTACTACAGAATGGTTTTAGCCAGATCAGTTACCTTTTGGGGAGAGAGTTCTATTTCAAATCCATAAAGTAGAAGTGTGATGGTAACTTCAGAGAAAACCTAAATGAATAAAAAAAACCAAACCCAAACCAAACGACTTTCCAAAGGCAGTTATGAGGTGGCCAGATGGTGACTAGGGACAGGGCAGTCTTTGCTTGAGCCAGAGGTGAGGCTGAGAGGGGTGCTCAGTGCTAACCTGAGAAGCAGCAGGCAGGAAGTGGCCATGAACTTCCAAGATGCTGGGAGCTGTTCACAGACCTCTCCCCTTTTGCCTGTCTGCAGCATGGACACGGTAGTCCCTGGGCCCAGGAAGTGCTCAGGTCTGTAGAACTGGGCAGTTCGGCTGCCTTGGGTGTAGATGGGGTTTTGCTAAAGGTTCTTCAGTGTGAATGTGGTACTAGCAGACTTCAGGGTTCGAGTGAAGAAAACCTGACTGGTAAAGTTCAGGTTTCTAAATGTTAACAGCCTTCTTTGGTTATAAGCTGTGACCCAGAAGCAGTTACTAATTCATTACCTTCATGATAAGGTCTGCAGAACATGTAAGCTTTTAAAGAATTCCTTAAATGCAATTACAATTAAAAGAATTGCAATTGCTCTCAATTTCTAAACTAATTTGAAAACAACAAAACTAGAATTCCACTGCAGGTTCTTGTGCTTCATGCAGTAATACTGTTAAGTATCACACCTATGTTTTTCTACTACTTGAATTTTGTGGGTGTTGCATGGAAATACTTTATGATTTATTTTTTAAGCTGAGTTTTGTTTTTTTTTTCTGTTTTTACTTAGAGCATGTATATCTTTAGGATCCAAGACCCGAGCCATTGGGAACGCAGCAAAGAGCCAGGTAAATGGATTAAAACCGCTGGTATTGCTTGCCTGATATGTCTCCTGTGGAACTGCAGTAAGAAAAGAAACACATTTCTATTTTTCTGTTTTAAATTTTCTACACTATAAATGTACATTTTACAGTAATAGTTACTGCTTCAATAGTATATTGCCTGTGTTAAAATTGAAATCGTATTTCAGCATTGTTTTGTCATTTACAGTAAAAAATGTGAAGAAACCCCCTGTAAAAGTTTGGTTTTTTTTCCTTGTGGACTCATGACAACATGAGTAGAGTTAATAATTAAATCTCCATTGCAGGCGGCAAGGAATATTGTGCTTATTATGTTTTAGAAAAGTTGAAAGTGAAGTTCAACAGTGCGAGTTTGATATAGATACTGGTTGCTGCTTATAATGTGAAATGAATGCATTTTAGTGATTTACTGTCTCAATTTGGAACTCTGAGCTCAGGTAAAATTTCTCTAATCCTCTGCAAATTCACTGGGAACCTAGGAGAACCTTCCTTTAAATGAAAATACGGAAATATTTGTAATAGCCACTGTGAATTAACAATTTAAAAATAGATTGGGTCATATCCTCTTTCCTGGCATCCATGCAAGATGTTGGCATGCTGAAGGCTTCCTTTCCCTCGGTGAAGAGTGCAGGTAACTGGAAATTTGCCTGGCAGATACAAAGGTATTGGAGCCCAGAGGTAGTACCAGGAGCAGTCAGTATATGCAGAGGCTGCATCACTTCTATTCTAAGAAACTTTACACTTTTTATCTGAGCTCAGACCCTGAAATTTGCTGCTGAGACAGTGTTCTGTCAGTACCCTTTCCAGCTATCGAGTTTGTTATTTAGACTAGTAAACTAGACTAGTTTATCTTGGAGTAATTTCTTCTGATGGTTTTTATATTGTGTTTGTTGGAATTTGTTTATTCTAGTCCTTTCTTTACTGTCTGTCCTTAAAGTAATTAGGTTGAAACACTGATGAGAGAATAGCTGTGGGGAGGCTTTCTGTCCAGATAGGATCTGAATTAGAGGGGAATTGCAAAGGAAGTGCAATCCTTTAATTTGTTGATGCTTCATTTAAGGTTAATGTAGATAATAACTTCGCTTGTTCATGCAGACAGCCATTGCAAGAATATGACTTCAAATATTGCTTACTCTATCAGAAAGCTCCTCTAAAATAAAAAAGTACAGTGAAGATTGGAGACCATAAATTAAAAAAATAGATACTTCTTTCTCTCTTCCCACCCTTTGCTTTCCAGTAAATGTGTGGGGCTTGACACCAGTCTCAGTATGTGCATTAAGCCCAACACAACAAGAGCTTCTCAATGATCTTCTATAGTCTGCATGGCTTGAGTAATTAAAAATAAAGTATCTTTTCCACAGATTGTCACAAATGTAAAAAATACATTGCATGGTTTCAAAAAACTGCACGGAAGAGCATTTGAAGATCCTTATATACAAGCTGAAAGGGCCAAACTGCCCTATGAACTTCAGAAGATGCCGAATGGCTCTGTAGGAGTCAAGGTGAGTTAGAGCTTTGTGCAGAGTATATTTAGTGGTGGTGATGAGCACATTGGACCTTTGTCACTTAAATAAGTCGGTTCCAGTAGGAAGCTTCCTCAAGAAAACTCTTAAATATATTCTACTTCATTTTGAAAACACGTGTCAGGTTAACCAGTACAGTAACACTTTTTCTTTTTCACAGAGCCTGCCTTAGAATAGTTTTGCTGTATTTCTCGTTTCTCCTTGCAATTCGTTCACTTCTTTAAATGTTCAGGAAGGTCTAGAGTACTTGCTCTGCATTTATATAGTCACAGTTGGGTTTTCTGTCTGGGTCTCTGAATGTGTCTTTTAGTATTTTAATTGGGATCAGGAGTGTGCTTCTGAAGTAATCTCCTGGTCATCCTCACTTAGTGCACTTTCTGTTGGGGCTTTATACCACACAAAGTGAATTTCTTTCCTTCTGTATAACCTCCTCATATCATATTAATTGCCAGTATAAAGATAATGGCTGCTCATCTTTCTGGGTTGCTCTGCACAGGAGTGTTTGGGATTTCTGGAGAGATGGTAGCCTGTTAGGAATTCAGCACACAGAACCTCATGTGAAGGCTGAAGGTTCAGGTGTGTTTCCTGAGCAGGGCAGGACTGTTAGAATTGCCTGGTGTACCTCTTACCTGTGTCATGTGCTTGCATGACACTTCAGGAAGCCAGAGTTCCTTGTGTTTGATCTTACTTGTAGCTCATGTTAGGATAAAAGTAATTTTCTATGCATTATGCCATTTCTGTTTAGGTGGTTTTGTTGTTGGTGGTGGTTTTTTATTAGTATTATTATTTAAAAAAAATACAAACAAAACCACTGTAGCATTGTGACTGGGCCCTTAAGATAACTCTGGTGTTGGAATTTTCCCACAAAACAATTTTGAGCTAAACTGAATTGGTTCTGGTTTGTTGTAGGTATCACAAATCCATAGCATGAATTATTTTGGAGAGTTATTTGTGTCTGGAGTCTCATGTTAGACTTAGGCTCCAGTGCTTAAAATTACCCAAAAAAAGTCCGAGTTGTGCATCTTGGAGAAATGTCAAGGTGATTTATTACAGAATTTCAATTCTCTGCAGGTGAGATACCTGGATGAAGAGAGACAGTTTGCAATTGAACAAATTACAGGAATGTTACTGGCCAAACTTAAAGAGACTTCAGAAAGTGCTTTGAAGAAGCCAGTGGCAGACTGCGTGATTTCGGTAAGTTGTGACAGATTTATTGCAATTCTTCCCGTAGGTAAGTTTATGTAAGCTAGCACCTCTTCGGTCATGCAGCAGTGGTGAGGCATAGAAGTAGTGGGCAGAAATCGTATTCGCCCCAGAACCAGGCCTTTATTATCATTGTTTTCCAAATGAGAATATTTCTGTAAACACGTGTGAGAAGGTGGAAAATTGGTTAAATTGAGTGTATTTTCAGAAAGAACGTACTACTGAAGCTGATCCAGACTAGCTGACTCCCAAGTGTGACATACGGCAATCCTGACTACTGTAGTTCTTGTTACAATTGGGAACTGTCCTACGTGTAAGCGTATCTTCCTCAGTTCCAAAGAATTTTCCCCAGCTGATGTAAAATTTCTTTCTTGTTGCATAGTTGGACACTGTTGGGTTGTAGTGTAGCTGCCTGAACTTTATGGCTCTGAGGGTCATACTTGCAATTTGAGAAGCCTGAACTACCTGCATTTGTTAGAAAAGGTCTTTTTATTTTACTGGTTTATTTGTGTTGGGTTTCTTTTTTTTTTAGCTAGTGTCCTCACCCACAGCAGGTGAGTTTGGGGCAGCAGGGAGGAGTTTGAAGATGAGGTTTTGTTCCTGATAGGAAGTCTCAAGTGTCTGCTTCTCACATGGTCTTTGTTTACTCCTTCACCTCTGCTCTTGCTCTGGTGAGAAGTCTGGGCATGAAGTATTGCAGTTCTTCCCTCTCTGTCAGACAGAGATATGGAAACTGGAAAGCTTTAGCTGTTAGAAATCCTCTTTGATCTCTTTCCTTGTTTCATTATGGTATACAAAGGCACTTGCAGAGAGTAGCTCCCACACAAACAAGGATCCTTGGTAATGCATGGCAATGGTAGCTAACAAAATACACTATGAATGTAGCTCTACATCTTACGCTTGACTGCAGTTGGAGATCTGCCAAATGATTGCAGCCAGTTTCTAAATAGGCTCTGATCGTGCTTTGGCTATTTTTGGTGGATTTGAATATTGTAGTGCACTGTGAGCTGGTGCTGTGGCAGACGTGGTAACTCAAAAATGGATACAAGTTCCGTCGTAACACAGTTTAGTTCCAGCACCACTGTAGTTCTTCTGCAGGAACTAATTTTGGGGCTTAGACATGAATATTTATTGTGGTGACTCTTTCAGCTTTTAGAAACTGGTAATGTTTTAAAGATTAAGGATTACTCGGACGCATCTGAGAAAACATTTTCATTTTTTTTTTCAGTGCTTAAATCTACTTTGTTTAGAAGAACTCTGGATTTCGCTTTATTTTTTGTCAGATTTTGAAATTTTAATTACAATATGCACTAAATGAATTACCTAGCTGTTTTATTCAGGCTGCCTTATTAATCTGAGGTTAGTTTATAACAGTGTCTTGTCATTTTGAAATGTATAGGGTTGCTTAATGGGTAAGTCTGATTTCTTTAAAGTCCGTATTTATGTTAATTATTTTTTGGAAACAGGTACCCAGTTTCTTCACTGATTCTGAGAGAAGGTCTGTAATGGCAGCTGCACAGATTGCAG
>JAAGNO010004475.1:20999-34492 GCA_033439905.1 Ceryle rudis | reverse complement strand
TATTTTTTGGAAACAGGTACCCAGTTTCTTCACTGATTCTGAGAGAAGGTCTGTAATGGCAGCTGCACAGATTGCAGGATTAAATTGTCTGAAGCTGATGAATGAAACTACAGCAGGTAAAGGACAGCAACTTTTTCTGTTGGTGTTTTGGTTCTGGGGTTTTTTTTTATACTCATTCAGGCTGCTCAATCTGTGAGGGTGGTGACGTACTCCTTGTTACACAATCAGGATCTTGGGAAAAAGCTATTCAGGCTAGTACTGCCCAATCCAGCTTGGGAACAGGAAATACAGCAGCTATTTTGGTGAGGTGGTGCTCAGCACTTACAAGATGTGATGAGAGTTAGGTTTGCTAAGTGGAACACAGTGCCACTTGAAAAATAGCTGCTCTGCTTCTGAAATAAAGCTGGTATCTGTGCTTACCTCTGTGATGTACCACAGAGCTACAGCAGGCCTATTTGGAAGGCCTGAGCTAGCTTCAGAATCTATTGATGATCCAGCTGCGGTGTGCACCTGACCTAAATTCTTAATTGTGTGTTGGAACAGTAAAATAGGACAGTATTAATGATCAGACGTAGCCTGCGTCTGTCTGAAAGATCACAGTAAATACATTTTTTAACATATATGTGTAGTGGGCTCTTCTGATTTTCTCTTCCGCTTACTGGAAGATGGTTTTGCTGTAATAAAACTTTTTCTGGAGTAAGCTTTTATTTATTTGAAGTGAATTGTGTTGAAGGGAAATTTTAAAATGTGTAATCCCTAGATGTTTATTTTTAACTACTTAACAAGTATGATTTAAAAGCTGTTTCTGCACAAGCTGCATTTTTATGGAGCTTTTTTTGAAAGCAGACTTGCTGATCATCTTTCTTCAGAAACCACTTGAACTGTCTGGTTTGGGTTTTTTTGTTTGTTTGTTTGTTTTTTTTAATATCCATATCAAGCAAAAGTCTGTAGGATGATGACAGTTTAAACTTGTGGCAATCGTGTCAGCTGTAGCATTGGCACGACTGTTGTTACCTAAAGTAATTTGTTTAGTGCCCTTCTGGTTTCAGTGAATTTTAGAGTATAGACGTAGGTTAGGTTTGATGGGAACTGAAGTTGGAGCCTTTTAAACTTGTAGGGTTTTTTCTTTTCTTTTTTTTTTTTTTCTTGATTGAAATTCTCCTTGCTTTTAGAAACTCTCACTCTTTCCAAATGAATGCTGACATTGAAATCTTAAATTCCTGTAAACTAGTCTTCTAAGCCATTTGTTCTCTCTTGAGTGTGCTTCAATTTTGCAAGGCTGAGCTGAGAAGTAAGTAAACTAAGTAAGGCATTTCAAAAGAGAGGTGTAGACATGAGACAATCTGTGCAGTTTCACGAATTATAATGTTAATCTGGCTACAAGCAGAACTGAAATAAAAGGTGACGCTTTAGTAGTGTTAAACCTTCACTTTGTGCCTGTTTCCTCCCTTGTCAGTGTTTTCAACATGTTAACTTTATTTGACGAGCTGCTTTATATATGAACAGTAATTCTTAAACAGAAGCAAAACCAGCCCTTCTGATAAAACCTAGATCTAAAAATTTCAATTTATGATGGAATATAAGCTCCTGACTGAAGTTGATGCTTTGAAGGTCTGCAGCGTGCAGTTCTGGGGAAGAGTTGTTGGGTTATACAGGACACTTAATTACATGAATGAGCATGAGGTAATTTGGTAGTAAAACTATAAATGATAAGAAATAAAGAAGGTGGCAACACATAGTGGTCTAATACTTGTGACCCTTTTGACCCATATGTTCTGTGTGAGCATAGTAATGGAGGTGTTCAGAAAGAGTGAACACAAGCCCTGTCTGTCTTTTGGTAGTGCTTTTAGTGCATGCTTTATAGCTGTGTGCAGCTTTCCCTTTAGCTCCTGTGGGTTGGTGTTTTTCAGTTGCTCTAGCCTATGGAATATACAAGCAAGATCTGCCGGCCTTGGAAGAGAAGCCAAGAAATGTGGTCTTTGTAGATATGGGGCATTCTGCGTATCAGGTTTCAATCTGCGCTTTCAACAAGGGAAAACTGAAGGTAATCTTTTCAGTCCTGCAGTAAAATCCCATACTCCTGAAGTATTCAATTGAACAAGACTCAAAATACTGTTCTGTGGAAATATGTTTGGGGTTTTTTTTCAATCTAAATAAATATCTACAGCAGATGTTTTTGAAATACTGAATATAAAGACATTTGTTGTTATTTTTTGGTTATTTCACCAAATCAGTTTTTGTAAAATGCAGAAATGAAGTATCCCAAAGTATGTTTTTAGAAGCGCTTGACAAGTAAGCGTACTGCACTTTTTGTGCCATGTTACAGCACTGAAATATTTGCCTCTTCTGGTAGTCTCATAAGCACTGTAGTTGTGCAACTGATTTACATATGTGAAATGTTGAACTCTCTGAATTGCTGTATGATTTTATTTTTTTTTTCTTGACATCAGTGGTCATTTGAAATCTAAATTCCATAGGCTGTCAAGTAAAACTGAACAGTCTTCACTTCCTGGTTTGGAGATTTTTGTCTGAGCTACTGATGGCTGCGTGTTTTTGTAAACTTTGGTAGCAAAATGTAGTCATCTGAAATCGTGTAAATGATGGCAGCAAGTTTTTCTGTTTTGAATAAAATAGAACTAGTAATGTCATGACAAAATAGCTATCTTAGCTTGCCTGTCCTTTAGTGAGCTAGTACGCAGAGTAGGGGCTGCAGCTTTACAGAAAATAGCATGGTAGATGTGGAAGTATTTAGTTTCTGCCTTCCCCATATAAAACAGAGGAAGTTGTCTTTTTAAGTTTTTCTGTCTGGCAACTGCATAGATGGTGAAAAAACCACAAAGAATTTTCCCATGTCAAACCTGTTTTTTAAATCTATTAACTTATAAAACTAGTGTCTGTAGGAAAGCTATCCCTGTATCTAAACAAACATTGTTTAATAATGTTTCATCTTTGTTCTTGTACTTGCGCAGGTCTTGGCTACTACCTTTGACCCTTTCGTAGGTGGCAGGAATTTTGACGAGGCTTTGGTAGACTACTTCTCTGAAGAATTTAGGACAAAATACAAACTGAATGTAAAAGAGAATCCCCGAGCGCTGTTACGATTGTATCAGGAATGTGAAAAACTAAAGAAGCTTATGAGTGCAAATGCTTCTGACCTTCCACTCAATATTGAGTGCTTCATGAATGACCTTGATGTCTCCAGTAAGATGAACAGGTACAGTGTGTTGTTTTCACTGAAGTGCAGTGAAGTGTGGTCTCTAGGCTGTCTTGTAATGTGAAACACTGTCCTATTCTGCAGAGCTCAGTTCGAGCAATTGTGTGCTGCCCTTCTGTCCAGAGTGGAACCTCCTTTACGAGCTGCCATGGATCAAGCTAGTAAGTAGGAGTTAATTTAGGTGCTACTTCGGGTTGAAGAAAGAAACTACTAATGCAGTTATGCTAGGTCACTTTAATGATTATCTTTTCAATATATTTTTGTATTTATTAGAATTGCAAAGCTAAGTACTGAAAAGTTAAATGTAAGTTCCATTCATATGCTTGCCATGTATGCATGATCCCATTCCTGCCTCATTTAGTGCACAGATCACTCTGCAACCTTGGCTTATTGACCCTCAGTCACCCTGTATAATGGAAAAGGTTGGTTGCTCTGAAATATTTTATTTAAAAACATGAAGCAGTCAAACCAAAACCATAATGGGAAAAAATATTCTTCACTGCAGCTGTCTGGCCAGCCTGTTCCATGTGCTATACGTACATGTCCTCACTGACCTGAGAATTTGGCAATACATCAGTGAAATAATTTATCTGAAGCATGTGAAAATAATATTTTTCTTAAAATATTTTTTGTTGCCTAATGTAGTGTATAGGAGAGAATTAGACTTTGCAGGGAAAAAAAAAATATACCTCTCAACTAAAAGAAAGGGAAGAATTCTGCTTATTTTGTGACTTGGATGGATAGTTAATATAGGAAGAAAGAATCTGAGCAGAGCAAAAGCTACACTGCAAGCACAGTCTAATATTTGTTATACATATTTTATTTAAAGGTTTTGCTTTTCTTTATTGGTAACCAAAATTAAACCAGACATTAAATGAGGTATATTTGAGTTTCACTTTGTTCTTGTGCAGGAAGGGGTGAGGCATCGTCCAGTAGCACAGGGCTGCCAAAGAACACCCCATGTCACGTTCTTGAGTTGATGCAGATGGACAGTGCATTTGAAAGAACAGCTGTTCACATTGATGGTTGGATATCTATGTTTTCCAGGATTATGCATTTAGAAAACTTAGTAGCCTGCAGAAGAGACCACATATTAATAGGTCACTTTGTGAGAAATCTGGTTTTAAAGATCTTGTCGGATGTTGAATATGTTCAGTGCTTGTCACAGTGTCAGGATAATGAGAACTCTTATCTTTTTTTTTTATTGTCATTTCGTCCAAATACAGCTTTTTGATATCTTGCTAATTGAAGGCCATGCACTTTCTTTTCTAGAACTTCAGCGTGAAGATATCTACAGTATAGAAATAGTAGGTGGGGCTACTAGAATTCCAGCAGTCAAGGAACAGATCTCTAACTTTTTCTGTAAAGAGATAAGCACCACGCTAAATGCTGATGAAGCTGTTGCAAGAGGCTGTGCCTTGCAGGTATGGTTACTGAAATGAAACTTCAGTATTGCCGCTTTAACTTCATGTACTAATGAAATACAGCCAACCAAAGCAAAAGCTACTGTAGCTGAAACAAGATGTAGTGTCTTACCTGTTCTCTTAACAGCTGGTGACAGTCACGTGTCAGAAATGATTGTATTGGATTTGTTAATTTGCTGCTGTGTCACGTTAGAAGAGAGAGTGTTAAAACTGATGATCCAAATTGCATTGTTCCACTTATGTGTAGGCATTTGGAAGCTTTGTTGGGTATCTCTACTGACGATCAATGAGGGAGTAGCATCTGTTACTTCAGTTAAGTCTTTCAGCTGAGTTAACTTTCTGCTGAGCATAGGAAGTCTCTTAAAGATTCTCTGCTAAGCAGGACCTCTGAGACACCTATATGCGTTGCAGCCTTTTGCATTTAGGCATTAGTTACTGTACTGGCTATTTGACTGCATGGATATAATAAAATTTTGGTCTTTGTTTTCTAGTGTGCAATTCTTTCCCCAGCTTTTAAAGTGCGTGAATTTTCCATCACAGATGTTGTTCCTTATTCTGTAACATTAAGATGGAAGTCATCTTATGAAGAAGGAACAGGGTAAGTTGTATGGTGCCTACTAAAAAGTGTGTGTTGGTGTATATGAAGAAAATGAGCTATGAGAAAGACCAGGCCTCAGACTTTGAAGATGTTGTCCCCTAAAAGAGTTTGTTGTTTGGGGTGTTTTTGCATTATACCTCTTCAATTATTAAGCAGTAATCATAAATTGAAATAAGTGTAGTTAAAAATGTGTGGGTGTGATGTGTAAGAAGGGTGATACGGAATGCATAGTCCAGCTTTGAGACTCACAGGCCTTCAACCTGCAACTCTTTTCACAAAGGAACTTAAATTATTTAGCTGCTTGGTTAGCCTGGCTACTGCTTATTAGCATACCGTGGTTTTGATTATGTATTACTTTATGCTCAGTGGTTTAACCTTACTAATACTTTACTGCTTTAGGGAGTGTGAAGTCTTCAGTAAGAACCATGCTGCTCCATTCTCCAAAGTAATTACTTTTCACAAGAAAGAGCCTTTTGACCTGGAAGCTTACTATACCCATCCACATGAAGTGCCTTATCCTGACTCCAGAATAGGTAAGGCCATGTGAGTAAAACCTCCATACCCTGCTCCTGTTGATAATGGGAAAAGTGGTTCTCCTTTTTGAAGATGTTACTTCCATGTTTCCTAGGTTACGGGAAAGCCTAGGTTCTTTAGAAAGGCTCAGCACAGTCTTTTTGGTTTAGATGCAGTGATCAAATGGTATCGATGTTTTTGGTGGTTCCTAAAAATACGCACTTTGTTCCTTTGTCTGTCTTGATTATTTCTGAATGGTTTAAAAAAAACAGGTACAAAGAGTTTAGTGCTCTATTGTCTGGCTCTTCCAGCCTTTATAAAATGGATAAGGATCTTATGTGCCTGCCAGCCTGGATTTTTCTAAGACATTGGATCAAAGGAACAGCTCCTGACAGCTACCTGTCATGTCTCTTTCTGTTCATCTGAGAATAGACAAGATAGAAATTTGCTGAACTTAAGCATGAGTCGTACAGTCTGAAGTATTAGATGGTATGAATAAGTTTCCTGGTAGCTAATACTACCTTACTTGCAGTTGTTAGTAGACTCCTTGGGGTCTTTAATCTAATTCCCAATTACATTTACTGATGGATGAGACCTATAAACTTGGTGCTGCTTACTCAGCTGTCCACGCAAGAAGCCTGTTGTCTGTAAGAGAGAACATTCTCCTTTACACGTGCACAGTCTGCATCATTTACACTCAAATTTCCATCAAGTTGCAGAACAAATTACTAACCTCACTGCTTCCAGAAGCCCTGATGAGCGATGGTTTTTCTCCAAAATATGTAGTGCGTCCATGTTACCAAACTCAAATAAGAATCCTTTTACCACTGTTAACTACTCATTTTTCAGGGCAAAGTTTGAGTTACATGGTTGAAAACCTATTAGAGAGTAATTTCTCCAGTGTGATGGTTAGAGAAGGCAACAGAGAAGTAGAACACTTAAGTGTTAGCTTGACTTTTTTAATTAAAATACAGATAAAACAAAAACATCAGTTAACTGATAATTGGGGAACCCCACTGTAGTTTGCTTAGCTGCAGCTTAACATTGTAGAGCTGACAGCTACATAGGAAATTTCCAAATAGTTTGTTACATGAAGCTGCTATTTAACACACCTCAAACAATGTATTTTAGTTCTTTTTTTGTTGTTGTTGTTGTTTATTCTCTTTCACTATTTTTTTGGAACAACTATTAAAAACATCTTTGTTCTTTCAAGGGCGTTTCACTATTCAAAATGTTGGTCCCCAGCATGATGGCGACAATTCCAAAGTGAAGGTTAAAGTGCGCGTCAATATTCACGGCCTTTTCAGCGTGGCTAATGCTTCTGTAATAGAGAAGCAGAACACAGAGGGAGATCATAACGATACACCCATGGACACTGAATCATCGAGTAAGAACCAAGGCAGAGAAGATGATCTGGTATGTAAATTTGTTAATATCTACACTCCTTGTAATCCTGACAGGAGAGCAAATAATTAGGGATTAAATCCTAGTGTTTAGCTTTTGACAATTACTACTTTTCAACCAGTAAATTATTTCTTTAGTTATGTAACACATTTCTTCATATTTATTGTTTAAGTACTGCTATGGCACCGAAACAAAAAAGTAAAACCAGATTCTAAAGAAAAATGTAGATTTTTTTTATTTTTAATTATTGTTCTTTACCATCTCTTTAGTAGTCTTAGCATTATCAGGTGTTACTATCGAGTGGCAGCATATTTAGTGGGATCTGTTCACATAAGAATTCTAAAGGTTTGTTTCTCCTCAAGTACTACATTTTCACTGATGAAAAAGTAATAGATTTTTGGTTTATATATGGAAAACTTGTTCTTTGTAAATTCTTTTACTAAGGGCACTTTACGTACTTCAGTACTGGTGGTTCTTAACAAACTGGCTTGTAAGCCCATAGGGGAAAATAACTGGAAACAAATGTGAAGCAGCTTTATCCGTAGTACTGAAAAATGAACAAAATGATGTTCTTATTCTCGTGCAAGGAAGATCAGCTTTTTTGGTAGTGCACCACACGCTGAAAGCGGAGGTCCCTGAGAGCAGTGAGGTGCAGCTATTGCATTTGACACTGTAGAGCTGAGGACTGGGTGCCAGGGAGCACTTTGCAGCTGGGAATGACACACGGGCAGTGGCCTCGGCAGACTTTCTTTTTAGCTTGTGCCCTTTCAGAGCTTGGGATTTTAGTTATATCACAGCTCCCAGGGGAGGGAGATAATAGTGTAGGGGGGAAAAAAGAGGATAAAGCAGTGGGAAAGGTGCTGTTTTCCCTGGTGCTACCTTGTAAAACTTGTCCTTAGCAGCTTTTCCCACTTGAGTTGAATACACTACAGGAATTGGAGCAAGTTGTTATGCAATTAGCATTACATAATAAATAAAAGCAGCCCTTCAAATATTATGCTGCTTGCCAGGAATTTGAGTATGTTTGAAATGCCAAAGATGATGCAGTTCCTTGTGGACAAGTGCTCTTCATCTGATGGTTGTATACAAGTGAAAAAAGGTTGTAAGTGACATAGCCGGTGTTTAGTGTTAACAGGCCTGTGGGGGTTACTAAGATGAGCACACTGGGTTTGGTTCAAGAGTAACCACTGCCATCCTCAGGCTTTCACTTTGCACTACTCCTGTCCATCTAACGTGTTCTGTTTTACAACGGTGCTGGTCAGCAATTACCTTTCATTATTGAGGATGATACCCTCGACCCTGAGGAGGAGGTTTGTGGTGTATATATGTATTATTTTCCCCCTCTAGCTTTTCTGTGTAGGCAAACCACTTCCTTCCAGTTGTTGCCTTTTCTGTGTGAACAGTAAGAACAGTAAATGAGGGGTTTACTTTTTTCTACTGAAGTGACAAACCTTAAATTTGGTAAAAGTAGCCTTGTTTCCAACTTTTACCATTAAAATCTTGCTGAATCAATTAACATAGATAAATTGCAATACACATCTGTGCTAGAGTTTGAAATCCCTCAAATAACTTCTTTGTCTTGTATTTGGCTGAACTATCAGTCAGTTATTTGATGCGCATCTGTAGTTTGTGAATTCAGGCATCTTAATTCCTTGTAATGGAACTAATCTTAGACCTTTCAGGGCTCGGCTACAGCTCGTTCGTTACCGGTGCTCTGGATGTCCAAGCATTGGAATGATCCTGAAAACTTTAGACTTAGCCATTGCGAATGTTAATAAAAGTCTTTTGCAATGATGATGGGAAATTGTGTTACTTGAAGTAAATCAAGTGATCAGCACTAGTAATTAGTGTTGTCTTTAAGATCCTTAAATTTAGCATAAGGCATAGGTGAATTACAGATAAATTTAAGTGCAGCTTTTTACAGTTCGGGTGGCAGGGAGGGAAGACAGTTGGTCATGTGCTCCAAGAAGCTACTACAGCAAATAATTACCATCCCATGAGACAAATACAAGTAATGGTTACAAGAACTAAATTACTTCTCCTTCGGATACACATTTTAAAGTTTAACTGAAAAATTGTAGGAGGTCAAAGTTCTGGCTGTTCCATAGAGAATCTATTGTTATTGCTTGTGATGGTGGTGTGTTTCTAGACTGTTCGTTGCGTACATATTTATTTCTAATTTAAAATGGGCTTTTCATAAGGCTTACTTTAATTCTATAATGGGGACAAACAGCAACATCATCATTATTTCAAGGGGGACAGGCAGAATATAATTTTCATTTAGTTTGAGAAAGATGTGAATTCAAGTGTTACATCCAAATGCCTGTTTAAACGTGGTGAATCAAAAATTCTTAAGATTGATTCTTAAAGCCATATGTTGTCTGTCTTAAATCATACAGCAAAGCTTTGCATTCAGTTATGTAACTCTTTTTCTAGGATAAAATGCAGGTTGATCAAGATGAAGGTATTCAGAAAAGTCAAGCTGAACAACAGAACCAAGCAGATGAGGAAACTGAAAATGCAGGAACTGAAACAAAAGTTTGTATTCAGTATTGATAAGGAAATGTAATGTTGCTTTCCTTAGACTTTTTTTATCTAGTATTCTCAAAGCCGTTAATCATGGGACTGTATTTAGAGGAGCACAGCTATATTGAAATGCTGAAGTTAGGAATCCTGCCTTAGCACTTTGATTTTCAACATAGAATATGATTAAGATGTTGAAGTAAGTTTTTGTTATTAATGTAGTCTTCTAGTAAAGATGGAATCTAGGGAAACTTAGGAAACATCATGAAGAAGAATATGTTGTGCCCTTAGCTTTTGAACAAGTTTTCTCAGCAGCTTTTCACATTGTATTTAAAGAAATTAAATTCCACTGGTTGGCTTAAAAAGTAAGGTGGTGGTGATTCTGAATAGCAGAGGAATAATCAGGTGCTTCGTTTAAGTACGATTAATTTCTAACTGTCTTACTAGCTTCATTTGTCTCTCTGGTTTTTTGAGCATGACTGTAGTTAACATTTCTATTCTTGAAAGTTTCTTAATGGTAGAAATCTTTTTATAGGCTGCTTCTGGAGACAAGCAAGATCATCCAGCCCAGCCAAAGGCTAAAGCAAAAGTTAAGAGTATTGACCTACCTATACAGGCAAGCCTCTACAGACAACTGGGACAAGATCTTATCAATAGCTATATAGAAAACGAGGTAAGCAGTGTACACAGAAGACCACTTAATGTCACTGTAAATAATTAACTGCAAAGTATTTACCCTAAATTAGGATTCTTTGGGGGCTTGCCTTAACTGTAAGGGGTTTGGATTTGGTTGGGCGTTTTGGTTAAATTAATCTGTTTCACTGGACTTAACCACCCAGATGTCTGAGTTTGACCGAAGTATCAATTCTCTTCTTAGGCAGGAAATGCTGAGGATTACCAGTAAAGGCTTCACAGTATGTTACTGGAATGCTAATTGCTACTGCCTCACCTGATACCAGCCAGGAGTAGCATTTTCACGTGTTTTGATGCTTTACAGAAGCTCTGTCCTTAGTTACATCACATTTTTGTCTCTCAAGTCCCACATGGGCCAGAAAGTATTGCCACATGTAGCAAACTCACTTTCTAGAGAATCCTTTCTGAATGTTCTCGGTACTGTGTCTGTGAAGATCCCAACAGCATAGCCTCTTCTCTGAAAGATAGTCAGTGTGAAAGATAAAATATTTTGCAGGGCAGAATGATTCCTAGTGAATTCCAAACCAGGGCCAACACTTGTCTTTACTTCCGGTCCTGTCTGTGGTTATATCTGTCAGATAGTTATCGATACCTGATCCATTTACATAGAAGCGCTTGCTGAACAGCTTCCCAATATGAAGTCATTTTTCCCCTGTTCCAGTTCTGCCTGCACTGAAGATGACTTACGCAAAACTAAGAATTTTAATCAGTAGTGGTGAATTACCAGGCTTCTCCAAAACTGTGAGGTATAGTTTCAAAAGAGTAATCATTAAGCTTGACACTTGATATGCTTTTAGTGTTAAATGAGCTTTTCTCCACCCTAGGGGAAGATGATGATGCAAGACAAGCTTGAGAAAGAAAGAAATGATGCTAAGAATGCTGTTGAGGAATATGTGTATGACTTCAGAGACAAACTGTGTGGAGTCTTTGAGAAATTCATCACTGAAGAAGTAAGACTTGCCTACATGTTTCAGCTGTTGGAAAAAATTCCATTGTATTTACAGATTTTGAGCGTGGGTTATGTGGAGGTTGCAAGGGTATCTTGGACCTTTTTCAGAATGTGAAATTGAGACTACACTTACATGCAGAGTTTTGTGAAGTTCCTCAGCGGCAAGGAAAGAGTCTGGATACAGGCAGGAAAGAAAAATCCTGTTGGGGGGGTAGGAAGGCAGGACCAATCACTATGAGCTCATAAATGGTGTGAGTGGGTAGGAATAAAATGAAAATGAGCAGAGATTGAGTGTCTGTAGCTCTGTTTTATTGTCTAATTTCATCAATTTAGGAACATGATTCCCCACTTAGGAGTATTTTGAACTCATGCTGTTGAAGTCCAAGTAAAAGGTGATGAAGGAAGCTGTACAACGGGCTTTTGCAAAAGCAGTATTGAAAGATTGCTTGTCCTATAACCATTTCTCTGTAACAGCTGTCTAAAGATAAGTGGCTGGGACACAAGCAGTTGTTGAAAAAACAGATGTCTAGCAGCAGCTGAAGGTCTGCTCCCTGGGTTACCTGGTCAGCAATGCAGTACAGGCCCCCTTCCAGTATAAACTCAAGGGTGTGAGGCTGCCTTTCCCATACCAATTTCAAACCAGTATCTTAATTAAGCTACAGGGTTAGATAAGACCTTTATCTCTGAATAATTGAAGATAAAAATCTTTGTAGCCTGTACAGTGCAATTAAAATCATTTTAACTTCATCTATACATATAGTTGCCCAAATTTGTCTATTCTTCTGGTGTGCTATCGGAGAACCTGAGAACCAGAACTTCCCATGTAACAGTGACGGGCAAGAATGTTAAGAGGTGTACATGCTTTCTTAACAATCCTGAAGCTATGGAACTCCTGTGAACTTCGCCTGCAAATCAGATTAGTAGAGCTGTCCTGCCTCTTAGAATTCTGTAAAATATTCACTTTGAAGTCTGTTACTTACTGGTTTCCTTCACTATCACTTTGAATATTTTAAACTGATGAGCCTTTTTTTAGTAAGGGGGATTCTTTGTGTGCTGGTGGGAGAAATCTCATTTGTCATGTTCCCTTCTGAACTAGAATGTCCTTGCCTTGCCTCATAGGATTCAAACAAGCTGACCTTGATGTTGGAGGACACAGAAAACTGGCTTTATGAAGATGGAGAGGACCAACCCAAACAAGTATACATGGATAAGCTTCAGGAGTTGAGAGTAAGGTTTTAAAGTTTATTCTCTAGAAAAATTGTGTGTATGCTCGTGTGTGTGGGCCCTTACATCCACATATATGGCTAAATAAGCAAAGCTCTTTTAATGAGGAATGTTTGTGTGTATACCCACATGTGAGCTTTGTAAATCCATGAACTTTCAAGTGTGGACATTCAGGTTGTATTGGAATGTAGTTTAGTTATGCAACGAATGTAATATTTAGAAATAGAAAAACAGTTTGCTTTAATATCAGTTCTGCTATTTATTTGAAAAGAGTCAAAATGAAGCTGCCTGTCAGTGACAAGAGAATTACTTGCTGGGAAGTTTTATGTCAGTCTTTGTTACAAATCTGAAAGAGGCTTTTCAGTAGTTTTGACTGCTCGCCCAGGTATTCAGAATTACACTGCAGAATATATACTCTGGTTTTCCTGTTTTCAGGGGGTTTTTTCTATAGCTGTATTAAAAACTGAATTTTTGGTCTAATGATAAAGGCTGAAGAGTGCTTTAACAGTCCTTCCACTACATCAGGTTATTAGTAATGACCAATAAAAAAATACTTGAAACTTTGATAATGGAATGGGAAAATGTGCCTTCTGATGAACTGACCGAGCTACTGTTTGTCTCCAGCTCTTGGGCTCTTGTTTCCTCTCCCCTGGGGGAAGGAATAACTGAAGCAAACAACAGTGTTGATGCTGGCAACTGCCTTTTTGCATGAATACCAGTGTTCAAGAGAAGGGAAAAGCAGTGGATAAAAACTAGAAGTTTTCAGATGAACTGCTTAAAAATTAAACCACATGTGTAAATACTGTCTTGTTTCTCTTCTGAATACATTGTTCCAAATGCTTTTTGCTGAAAGTAACTGCAAAATACTCAGCCTAATAAACACAGGAGTAGTGCCCATCCTTAAACTTCTGGGCTTTTTTGTTGTTGTTGTTGTTGTTGTTGTTGTTGTTG
>JAAGNO010004475.1:0-11685 GCA_033439905.1 Ceryle rudis | reverse complement strand
TGGCAGACTTCATAATCTCGGGAGATAATCTGCTAGAGTGAGAATGTTTTTTTGGGTTCACAGAGAACACACACACACACAAAAATAACCAAAAGCTTTTAAAGATGTGTTCTTGATAAATGGCTTTTCTAGCTATTTTAAGGAGTGGGTCGATAGCTATTACTGTCAACAGTGAGAACCAGCTATACGGCTCCCAGCTTTGCTACAAATTTCCAATCTGACGATAGTCTCCTTTCGGTAAGTCTACGTAGACGGAGTTCTGCAGCGAAAATACTCCATAGGCATATGTGTAACAGTGACACTGTTGGGTCTTGAACTCACCTGGAATCTCTGTTCTTTACTGTTGTATAGTTAAAGAATAGAAATGTCTTATTTTCAAATGATATGCATGTAAAGCACTTGATTGCCATCGTGAAGTTTGATGAACAAGGAAGAAAGGGGAAACACAGCTACGCTAAATCACATCTAGCACTGCTTTTACAAGTGTGTTTGCTCTGCAGCAATGACACAAAGGTCATTCCAGAGTCAATGCATCTATCATATACTGATATCCACTGATGTATGGAGTTATAAAGGTTGCAAACAAGTACTATAAGTACAGCCAAGAATATATAAGTATAGTCAAGAGTGGGGAAGTCTTATCAGGAAGATATGACTTCCAAATACAGAAAACTAACATACTGAGAGGCTGACTGAGGACCATACACTGAAATACCAGAGAAGACCAAAAAAAAAAAAAAAAAAGCTATTTTCACAGTGATTCCTGTCCTGCTTAAGAACACATCACTATCTGGTACTATGTTCCATACAGTAACAACCATGGCAGACATTTACAACCAAGGCATCAGCTAAACTGGCAAAACATACCAATGACCTAATTGTTTCCATAACACTATAGGTGTGACGTCAGCCTGGCTGGAGTGCTGCACCAGTGACTAATCTCACATTTGTTATCCACAGGGACAGAACTCAACTATACCACACAAAGTTACAAATACAGTAACATCACTAAGACATGCATGAGGGGAAAAAGTTTATGCTGGCATAAACGGTGAAAATCCACTGAGTAGTAAGTGTCGCTGGACTACCAAATGCTGGCATTGTAGTCCAGCACAATTGGCAAAAACAGAATATCCACCTGGCTCCGACAGCATTTATATAAGCAACACAATATTCCTGTAACATAGACTTTGGGACAGTGCTGCAGGGCCAGTAACTTGATACGAGGGTTCAAATTTGGAATGTCCAAAAAAATGTATTAGTCACTGAAACAAAGCCTTATGACATACCAAGGATTTTACTCAGAAGAGAATATATTTAATAACTAGTATTTCAGAAACAATAATTCTTTGCAAAAACTTTTTTTTTCTTTCACTTACATTACCAATAACTCTCCTCCACCCACACTCCTCAGCTAAGGATGAAACATGTCAACTTTACAGATGAGTAAACTAAATCACATGGCTGGCAAGCCTGACTTGTTTCTTAAAGACTTAGATTTAAATAAAAAATTCCTTCTCTGAAATAAATGGATTTTCACTAGCACAGATGTAGGGTAGGTGAGAAAAGATTTTTTTTTTCCTTGTATTTTTTTCTTGATCAGCATGTCAATGGCAGGGCCAGTTACAGGATGAAGAAGCTTTCAGGGTTTTTTTCTGTCTGAAACAGACGTTCCCCTCTGGAGAACCCACCATCAGACAAACAAATGAGAATCACAGCCCTTGCGTGTGCAAAGCAAAGCATCAAAAATTTCACAGGTCTCAAGATATTTGTTCAACTCTCAGTCTCTCACAACTCAAACAATCTGGCATCTAAATTAACATATTTCCTCTGAGCCTGTGTAAGAGAGAAGTGTCATTCTCTTGAGCAGCCACATCTGAAATGGGCAAAGTTAAAAACAAACAAACAAACAAACTTGTGCTACTGAAAGGAAAAACAGAGACTAGACTGCATTGTAGCAACACCATTGTTTGTCAGCCTTAAGCAATAAAGTGTCATGGGCATAAACATGTTAAGGAAAGCTCTCAAGGAAAACCAGTCTGGTCTCTTAATGGCAGGAGAGAATATCAGGGAGGAGAAGTAAGAGCTCAGTAATTAAAGATGAGTACAGGCTTTTGTTTAAGAAAGTATTTTCAAAGCTAAGCCTACATACTGCTTCATGTACCTCCAAATTTCAGTCCCATTGTAAAGATACCCCTGCCAGTTTCAAACTGCCTTGTTCTAGTACTAGTGGAGCCACATCAACGCAAAGCTCAACACAGACGTATTAATCCTGAAACACAGGACCAAGCTCAGGTTTCATTAAAAACTTGGCATGCATAGTTGTAATAGAGGTGGTGCATATGTAAAGCCACTAGGTCAAATAGCCCTGAGATTGAAACACGTAGGAAAAAAAAATACAGCCTGACAGCATGTGAATTTTACTGTTGAACAAGCCTATTATTCTTAGTTTTCCTCCTATTTGCTATGAGTAAGGCTGTTTACTATTGAGCTGGAAATGTCACAGAAGAAATGCAACTTACAGGTTTTGAAAACTTTAAACCCCAACCTGGGAATCAAATAGAACTTTTGTACAAAAGCAATAGGGCTGTTTCTCTTCAGAGCTGAAAATAGTCTACTCCGGGTTCTGCCCTCGGAAAATGCTGTCCTGTTTGCTCCAGAGGAGTTGCACGGTTTAAGCAGGCAATGCAAATTTATTTTCAGCCAAGATTGTGGAAAATAACCACATTCATATAGGTAGTGAGCAGTTCTATTGCTACAACTGACAGAGACCTTACTCTCTTTTTTGCTGAGCCCCTCTCATTTTAGAGAAGATGAGGTTGTTATGCCTGGTGAAGCCTCTGCAGTTACATGAATGTCACAGGTTGTTTCAGATCCCAGGAATACAGCAGTGGTCGCTTCAGATAATTTATTCACTCAGAGAAATTTTATGCTTCATGTGACAGAAAGCAATAGTTGATGGCTCAATGGATGAGCATAAATGTTTATAGTAAAAATAAATACACCTAATAATACTATGCTGCATATGACAGGCACATATGCTTCCTCCTATAATTTAGTGAGCTTTACTGCTAGCGTGAAGTGTAAAGACCAGAGTAAATCCATTCATTCTCTTTTGACAGAAGTGCAAAGTAAACAGTACATTCTACTCTACAAAGGCATATGAACTCTTTTTTTTATATCCATAATGTCCTAAAAAAACCCCAAATCTATACTCAAAAAAGATGTTTGGTTGTTTTTTGGTTTTCTTTTTTTAACTTTAAAAGACTGCTCAGATATGAATGCTCCATTTATTATCAAAACCATTGCTTACTATGATCCTGTCTTCCAGCATGGAAGCATTAAAGTGCAGCTCAGAATCCAGTCGTTTTCTACTCAGTGGTCTTTTTGTGTTCTATGAAACAGATGCAAACTTCATCTGCTTACAGTAAGCTTACTGTACACATAAGTCCAAAGATCTAAGTTCTGAAAACATATATCAGGACACATGCTAATTAGATAAAGGATTAAAATGTGACATAAGACAGTAGTTAGTCTCATGATGGTTGCATAATTCCCTATGGCTAGGAAACATCATTAACAAAGGAATTGTGCCTAAGGGAGCAGTCTACTTTTGCAAATAAAACTATCTGTCAACACTGGCAGTTACACCCACTGCTGGCAACTGAATATTCAATAAGGAAGACCAAAGAAACCTCTAGTGAACATCTAAATAAACTACTATGTTAGGCAGTGTATCTGGAGGGGGGTGGAAATGATGCTGGCGCTGGGCAAGAATAAAACCAACACACTAATGAATCCTCAGACAACAAACCACACTGATGACATGTTTCAGTGCGTATGTGAGCATTTCTGTACCTGTGGAGTTGCACCTCCAGTGCATCAAGAGAAGCGTCAAGAGAAAAGGAAAAGAAACACGAGATAAAAAGCTTGATAGAGGTGAAGACAAACAGCTAAAATTACACCTGTCTATGAACTGAAGGCTAGTGTCATCCTTTGAATATTGGGATGGTAAAGATGGAAAAAGAAAGAAATTGTAGACTGAAGCCATTACAAGAATAAATCGCATTTGTAATAAACTGCTACTGCAGTATTCCTCTCAAGGCATTTTGGCAGGCTGATTAAGCATAGATAATATCTGAGATGGAATGCCCTTTGCATAAATCAAAAATTAAGATTTTTTTGGTTTGCTTTGTTTCACTTTTTTTTTTTCTTCTGAGTCATAGGAGAACACAGATTTTTTTTTTTGATGGTTTATAACTTAGAAAGCAAAATAAATTTACAGACACTGAAGGTATGGGTAATAACCATAAGTAATAGGTCATGTGCTCCTAATCAAAAACAGAGCCAAAACTTTTAATGAGATTTGGTCCAAACTTCGGTATAATCACGATACAGAGGTTTTGCTCTCACAAATTTTGGCATGATGCCTTTTAAAATAAAGCGTGTAAATGGCAAGGCCTTTTTATGCTTATCTGTAAGATGTAATTATTGCCATTATTACATTACTATGTTTACCATAAGAAGCATGATGTGAAGACTGCAGACCACTGTAAAGAGCAAACATCCAGCATCTTCCAAGATTAATGATCAAACTTTTGAAATGCCAAACTGAAATAAGTCCCCAGTAACAAATTGTTACTGACAGAAACTGCTTTTTACCACTCAATTTTTCATCACACAGCTGATTCTAAATGACATGAGCATGGTTTCTCATCTCTGAAAGCACAGCTCAATTCTCTTACCAAAAGGTTAACTCTGAGAGCATTTGTGTGGGTGGGCAGTGAAATAAAGAAAATTTTCATGTGATAAAATTTTATATTCTTTGTACAAACACATTATTCTATTAAGTGAAAGAGAGAGAAGCATCCAACTTTCCATGACTACATACTTTCCCTTGAATAAAAAACACACAACAGAACCACTGCAAACATAAGCTGGATTTAATTTGATTTTACGTTTTGGGTAAATCAGTCCTTCCCTGCCCAATTTTTCTAGCATTATCATCCAGAATGAAGAATATGGGAGAACACTCCCTGTGTGGTGCCACTGAGACAGTAACTGGAAGGGGCTCTTCCTTCATAGGGCTGTCACAATAAATACAAAACCAAAATAATGCATTTCATTGGTATTAGGCCAGAAATACCCCACTCAAGTTTTGTGACTGTATAATTACCATCTTCAATTTTTAAATATAAGTTGTTCTTCTTCTTGACAACTGTTAGACATGGTTTCTAGTGAAGAAGTCTTGCAGAATTGCATTTACTTTATCATGTTGCAAACACACGCAGGCAGACTTGTAGGACAAGCCCTGGTGCTTGGATCAGTTTGCTTCAACAGCTTGAAGTGCTGCTGAAATACACTCCCTGCACAAGCATGCTGCTGATGAGCTCACTCTCTCACAGGTCACAGCAGTCTCTTGTGCATATGCCTGTGAACCTAAGGCATCATTTATTGTAATATTTAGAATAGAAAGTTAAGACATCAAAGCAGAACTGGACAGGGATCTTTTCAACACCTTCCTGCACCACACCTTAATTGTCTTAAGAGAGTAAATGATGCATTATGTGGTTTATTTCCTTTCCTTCTTCCCTTCATCTGAGCTGAACATGTTATTTTTAGCATTCTTGCATATTAAAGCAGTCATAAGTGAGAGAAGTTATGCAAACTTAAAAAAAAACCCAAACCAAACAAACCTGAAGTAACAAAGGACTCGTCAAACTTTGCCATGTCACCTAAGTGAGCTTTCTTCAAAAGCACAGCCATCTTCATAGTTCTTCAGGGGATGAGGGTGGATGTGACTGAGTCAGCCTTCAAGCCATTGGTGCCTTCTTGGGGAAGAGAATACTGCTTAGTAGAATACTGTTAATAGCCAGCAGATGTCCACTAAGTGCAAGGCATCAGTTTGACCACCTCTGTATTACACCAGAAAAGCTATAGACTTTTAAAGTAATCTTATTCAATAGGAACAGTTTCAACAGCGTACCAGTCACTGTTGTACAGTTCAATGTTTCTATGAAAAAAATCTCCTACAGTTTCTAGTTGTTCTACTCATATAGTCTTCTTTGTCTGGGAAGTAAGACTAAACAAAATCTACCTGTATATAGTCATGCAAAATTGGACAGTTTTTAAGTTAATTCAAATCACAATCTGGGGGGTGGAAGTGCTGCTTATAAATTGCAAGCAGTGTATTTGTCTCACTGGAAAAAACCTGTCCAGAGGACTGTATGGTTTTCAGTTATTACAATGAAACCGAGCATCTGTTTTGGCTCTAGACTTAAAGCAGAGCAAAATAAAGAACAAAGATTGACACTTCTTGGAATCAATAAAATGGAGGGGAAAAAATAATCAGAGGTTATTACCTAAATTACTCCACCTCTCCATTCTTTCAAATACAAAGATTATTGAAGAGATTATTCGATCTACTGAGACGTAGGGAAGCCTCAGATAACTACTTAAAAAATAATATTGTAATAATATTTTTAAAGGGCTAATGGAAAGATCCGAGATATGGATGGATTAACCAGACATCAGTGCAGACCAAAGCAGAAGATGTGAAAGAGTAAAAGGGTATTAGCACCGCAAATGGTGCCAAACACAGCAGGTGTATGCCTTGATTCATTCAGAAGTCCTATTACAAACCAAATACCACATCACATCTTAGACTTTTGAAAAGCACTGGACCTAGAACGGCCTGACATTTTTGTTAAAACAGGATGATGGAAGTGATTTGTATTTTAGTAGAAAAGAAACGCAAAGCTAAATGGCTCGAAGCCAAAGTTAGGTAAAGTCACTGCAGAATAAATGCATACATTTAAAATGGGGGTTAATTAACCACTGAGACAACCTAGCTAAAGGCAAGACAGTGTCATTGTCATTTGACGTGTTTAATATGGAAATGAGATCCCTGAAGATGGAATTGCAGAGAGGTGGGCCTCTCAGGCAAACACACTACCAGGACTCTTCCTTCTCTTCTGGGTAGAAAACAATGTAGTTTTTCTGCTCATGGCTGCTGCAGTAGAGTAACATGGAGAGACTTCTTTCTTTCTCTCTTGGTCTGAGCATACTTTACAGTAACGTGTCTGGCAAAGGCCAGTATAAACTTCACATCCCAAAAGACAAATATCATTAAATAATTAATGCAGAAACCCCAATCAAATTAATTTTGGTTTTGAGCCTCTACAACATGCCAATGATGTTAAGAACTACTATAAGTAAAATAGGGTCAGATAATTGGGAGATTGCAAAGTGGGATTCAGATACTCTGCTGGGGTAGGGTAAAAAGGCCACAAGAGAGAATCAGATTTAGATAAGGCCAAAGTGTTCTTGTATGATTAGAAGGAGAAATATTACAGAGTATAGTGTCAGTGTGAGAAAACAATTCAACAGATCAAAGGAAACTGAAGCTTGATCAAAGTCCTTGCCGTATACACACTGAGCCAGAGAAGGGTGACGCTAATTGAAATATGGACTGCCAACCAGCAGAAACACCATAAAAAAGCCCAAACAATTTCTAGAAAATGATCACTATTGCTCATGTCTCAGTTCAGCAAAAGTACAATTATTTTATAAGAAGATTTTGGAACCTAAGTATGGAGAATGCTTAGAATTGTTTTTCATCAAAGGTATAAAATATTCACAATTGAAAAGGCCATCAATACCCTCTTATAAAAACACGAGGGGTGCAAGAATAAGCTCCAGTGCTATCACAGAATTAGAAGCCATCATAAAAACAGAGAGCTGGGTATCATAAATGATGAATCAGCTGAGCCTTATGCTTTCAGTAACAGAGATGAAATGAAATCCAATAATACACAGTAAAGGATCATGCATTTCTGGATTATTCAAAAACAATTATGCTATTAGAAGATGTTTCTAAATTTCAAGAATGACAACAAAGAAAGGATTTGAATGCAGCCAGCCAATCTCATGAAGACTATAAACTGTCAGTGTAACAGGACTGAAAAAATAAAGAAATCTTCTGAAATATTAGGAAATGTATTTCTAGTAAAGGAAAAAGAATAGTATCATTGAGTGTTAATATAATACCAACAAGAGCCCTAACAACTCACGCTGAGAAAAAGATGAAATCACTATATAGGAAGTGCAGACAGAAGTTAGAATAACACATGAGAATGTAAACAAACTGGTCATGTAATGGACCTTCAAGATTGTCCCTCATATTCTGAATTCACCTTAACTGCAGAAAGAAAATTCATCAATGATGCCTGGTATCAGGTGAAGATAGCTAGCCCATAAAACCAAATTTGTTACAGCGATGTTTCTGTGTTTCACACGAGACATGAAGTGCTGCTGACCAGATCTAATTGCTACTTTGACATAAACAATAGCTAAATGGAGGCTGAAGAACACAGGCAGTGTGAGAAACTCCCTCTACATAGCTAGAGGATTTTATTTCATCATACATTCTACATAAAACACAACACAAAAAGGTAACTCAGAAGTTTTAAAGTCACGAAAGGAAACAGCAGACTTACCATTCAACTCGCAGTATAACGCTAGCAAAAGAATAGAGGGTGCTCTTCCCCTTGCTTAGCCTCATCTCACTGCTTTCTACTTCTGGGTGGAATTCCACAGAAACAACGTCCCATCCAAGAGAGAGCTGCTCCTCTCCCATCCTTCCTCTTGCTCCCCTTTTGCAGTCCTGCCCCTTCCACTGCTCTGACATTACTACTGGCACAACCACACTGACCTAATTCAGGGCAGTGAGCAAAACCTAACCCTGCAGAAAGAGAACTCATTTTTAGCTGTTCCGGTTTCTTAAAAAAAGTTGCCACTCAGCTGAAAAAGCACCACAACTAACACATGAGAGAGGATGGATGAGACTGTGTCAGCTGTGAGTAAGCTCAATTCAAGCTAACAGGACCAGCAACCTTAGAAAGGATCAGTTTGTTATTACAATGTAGGTTTGGAGGTCTGCCAACAGGCATATCACTCAGGGCTCTGCTCAGTAACGCATTAGTACCTCAGGTTAAAGAAAGATTTATGTCAAGAAGCGCATGCTAAGCACATATGATGGAATGAGGTTCACTCCTGATTTTCTTCACTCGTTTTTTTTTTTTTAAACTCCAATCTGACTCACAGTTCAAAAGTCATTTCAGCAGAAAAATAGTTCAAAACAGCATTTTCAGAAAACAAATTACAAATTTATGAATTAAACCCACAAATGGATTAAACCACCTGCTCTACCTAAGTTCTGCCTGTACTTAATACTCATCACACCTTCTTGTGGTAGATGCCGATTCAAAGAAAAGCTGTATTATATTCTATCAGTAACTACAACAACCACCACCACTGTAAAACTGGCATAATTCCTATCAGTGGAACAGTCTAACAGAGAGGTGGGAGTTGCAATAGCTCTGAAAAAGGGTAAAGACCCAAGAATTTGGTTGTCAAAGCACGGCTGGCAGCTGAGAGTAGCGCCAAGAGATCAGAAACACCACTGAGAACAAGGGCACACCTGGTAGAGTAGTTGCGGAATGACTGAACAGTCCCAGATCCACTTAAAGCATTTTACTCAAAGTAAAAGAAACCAAAACATGAGCAGAAGCTCACAGCAAGGAAAACAACCAAGTTTAAATAATGAAGTTATATATGACAGGTCTGCTCTCCCTTTTGTGCCATCCCCTTTCTAAATGAATGGTTAAAAAAAAAAAATTAACTACTCTGTTGCTTGGATTCTACTCCATGAAAGGCAGTGTAAAATCTTTCTGGCTCTAAGTTCAAAATCACTTGATACTGATAATTTCTAATGAAACTGTAACTCAGCAAGAATGTTAACTTTGTCTAGGCAAATGAAGATGTGCAATAGGAAGGGAGCAACATTTTATCACACTTACAAGAAACAAACGTCATTATTCCAGTTATATACATCATAAAAGCGAAGGCTAGAAAGAGAGTAAGTTCTTTAGGGAGATAATGCTACGGACAATTAAAGGAAAGGGATATACCTCTTAAAGGATATAATAAAAAGCTGACAAAACCTGCTGCTTTAAGGTTAGCAGTCACTTATTAATGACAAAGATCGAGTAGGAGAATGCTGACCTGGTCCCTTAGTAGAAAACATTGTCTCAGAAAGACTTCTGACTGCTAAATGTTTCACCGTGCAAGATCGTTTACAGTACCAAGCACCCCTTTTTCCCCTCCCAGATTGTGAGAAACTCCCGTTAACAGTAAAAGAAGGAATAATTTTCTGGTCAGAAAATATATTCATCTGTACAGAGCCCCTTCTTTGCCAGGTGTGTTGAAAGCTCCCCCTTCTGTTCCAATCAACTATAACCATCTTTCAGAGCATACACAGCTTTTCCGTTAGGAAGAAACTGGCATATCTGCTGAAAGAGGAAGTTCTGTATTATGCCTTACGCCCCAGGTCAAAATACCATGCCCACATTTTACAAGGAAAATGCAACCTGATCACAAACAATAATCCATTCCCAAAAGCACTATTGCTTCTCTTTGATTACACTTCTGTCGTGTTGCAATACAAAAATTACTTCCTCTTTATCCTACTTAATGTTCCTATTTAAGTTTGCATTTAAAAACTTCATAATTCATTGGAAACAGTATAGAAGTAGGTATTAGATGCAAAGAATCAACATTCTCAGCTTAGTGCTGCACAGTGCACTTGGTGATAAAAGTTAGTTACCATCTCGCACCGTGTCCGTGTTGAAGCTATGGTGCTATCCCAGGATGTTACTTAGTTTGGCATAACAGTCCCAAAATCAGAAGAGCCTCCAATGGGTTCCTTAGGCAGAAATGTGAATTAAATTCAGGCTGTGCAGTTGCTCAGCATGTGCTCCAATTGTCTACTACACACAGTACCATCATCAGCTGACAAAACTTCACTGGCCTAAGCTTTTCCAGATTATTTGGAAAAAAATTACAACAATGTACCTTCAAGAAGAGATTGGGAACCGAGGATTAAAAGCTTCACCTTGCACCTCTTCCTTCAGTGGACTGTACACGTGGGAGAGGGAGGGTTTGAAACAAACCCCCGTGGACAGCTCTTTCTCCGAGCTTGCTCTGGACATTTCCTGTGCAGCTGCAGGTTCCTCAGGGTACCAGATGGAGTCAGCTGCTGCTCCCCATCACCGTGGGTACCCTATAGGGGAATGCTGGGCATCCAGCCCAAGCCCCACTGGCAGTCTTACACCTAAACCCGTTGTTGCTTCTAGCTTATCTATCTGAGCCAAACACCCTGCATCTCCATTTCCAGATGCTGTATCAGGGCAGGCAAGATGGAAAAACTGCATATGGTGCTTAATGTCAGGTAGTAAACTGAAGGGAAGCCTTAAAACTTTGTGAGCTCATGCCAGAATTTAATCCACATATTTTAAAGTAAAAGCTAACGAATAAAAAACCCTCTCTGCTGCATATGAGGGAGATACCCACGCGAGGATAGCTCCCTTTTTAGGAGAGCTAACGTTCATTCACGATCAACCAGGAGTTGATCAGTTCAGCCAGTCTTCCAGGCCTGACGGCTTCCACCAAAAAACCCGAGTGAGCGCGACAACTCCAGGGAGCCCAGCCTCCCTAGACCACAGGCAGTGTGAAGGCTCTCCCTGCTCCGAGGAGAGACGCCTGGAACCGCACGAGGCTGTCAGAAGCGGCCACTTCTCGGTTGCCAGGCGGATGTGACACCGACGGCTGAGGCGAGGGGGCTTC